>WNGS01142304.1:2665040-2675153 GCA_020271785.1 Procambarus virginalis
ATTGTAAGTCACTGGTATTGTAAGTCACTGGTATTGTAAGTCGCTGGTATTGTAAGTCACTGGTATTGTAAGTCACTGGTATTGTAAGTCGCTGGTACTGTAAGTCGCTGGTATTGTAAGTCACTGGTATTGTAAGTCACTGGTATTGTAAGTCGCTGGTATTGTAAGTCACTGGTATTGTAAGTCACTGGTATTGTAAGTCACTGGTACTGTAAGTCGCTGGTATTGTAAGTCACTGGTATTGTAAGTCACTGGTACTGTAAGTCCTGGTATTGTAAGTCACTGGTATTGTAAGTCACTGGTATTGTAAGTCACTGGTATTGTAAGTCACTGGTATTGTAAGTCACTGGTATTGTAAGTCACTGGTATTGTAAGTCACTGGTATTGTAAGTCACTGGTATTGTAAGTCACTGGTATTGTAAGTCACTGGTATTGTACGTCGCTGGTATTGTAAGTCACTGGTATTGTAAGTCACTGGTATTGTAAGTCACTGGTATTGTAAGTCGCTGGTATTGTAAGTCACTGGTATTGTAAGTCACTGGTATTGTAAGTCACTGGTATTGTTAGTCACTGGTATTGTAAGTCACTGGTATTGTAAGTCGCTGGTATTGTAAGTCACTGGTATTGTAAGTCGCTGGTATTGTAAGTCACTGGTATTGTAAGTCTCTGGTATTGTAAGTCACTGGTATTGTAAGTCGCTGGTATTGTAAGTCACTGGTATTGTAAGTCGCTGGTATTGTAAGTCACTGGTATTGTAAGTCACTGGTATTGTAAGTCACTGGTATTGTAAGTCACTGGTATTGTAAGTCACTGGTATTGTAAGTCACTGGTATTGTAAGTCACTGGTACTGTAAGTCGCTGGTATTGTAAGTCACTGGTATTGTAAGTCACTGGTATTGTAAGTCACTGGTATTGTAAGTCACTGGTGTTGTAAGTCGCTGGTATTGTAAGTCACTGGTATTGTAAGTCACTGGTATTGTAAGTCGCTGGTATTGTAAGTCACTGGTATTGTAAGTCGCTGGTATTGTAAGTCACTGGTATTGTAAGTCTCTGGTATTGTAAGTCACTGGTATTAAGTCGCTGGTATTGTAAGTCACTGGTATTGTAAGTCGCTGGTATTGTAAGTCACTGGTATTGTAAGTCAATGGTATTGTAAGTCGCTGGTATTGTAAGTCACTGCTATTGTAAGTCAATGGTATTGTAAGTCACTGGTATTGTAAGTCACTGATATTGTAAGTCACTGGTATTGTGTCAGTGGCATTACAAGCCAGAGGTATTGTAGGTTTGTGGTATTTAAGTCAGTGGTATTGTAGTACACTAATATCCTGTCAGTGATATTGTAAGCCAGTGGTATTGTAAGCCACAGTGTCTCAGGTATTTGGTAATACAAGCCAGTAGTGCTGTTAGCCAGTGGCACTGTAAGCCAGGCTGGGCTCTCTGATAGTTAATATACATTATATATGTATTCTGACTAAAGAAAAAAAATCGTCATCTTCCAAGTGTGTGCCAACGTGGCTTCTCCTTCGAGCTGGCCTGGGGCTCCTTCCACACACACACACTCACAAGTTACCTGGTGTCGATCCCACTCTTTGTCCCCTTAATTACTGCATGGAGTAAACCTCGCCCTTGGCACAGTGGTCGGGGGATCGAAGCTCCTTTCACAAGTCGAGGAAGCGGACGAGAGATTTTTATTCCCCCGCGTATACGGAAATCGAAGTCCCGCATCCTTGGGGCGTCGCAGTGACATTAGTGAGGAGGAAATTACAATGATTCGTGTCCCTCTGGCAGCATTGTCAAGTCCACTTGGTAATGATACAGGACTTGGTAATGGTACAGGACTTGGTAATGGTACAGGACTTGGTAATGGTACAGGACTTGGTAATGGTTCTGGACTTGGTAATGGTTCAGGACTTGGTAATGGTTCAGGACTTGGTAATGGTTCAGGACTTGGTAATGGTTCAGGACTTGATAATGGTACAGGACTTGGTAATGGTACAGGACTTGATAATGGTACAGGACTTGGTAATGGTACAGGACTTGGTAATAGTACAGGACTTGGTAATGGTACAGGACTTGGTAATGGTACAGGACTTGGTAATAGTACAGGACTTGGTAATGGTACAGGACTTGATAATGGTTCAGGACTTGGTAATGGTACAGGACTTGGAAATGGACCAGGACTTAATAATGGACCAGGGCTAGATAATGGACCAGGACTTGATAATGGACCAGGACTTGATAATGGACCAGGACTTGATAATGGATCAGGGCTAGATAATGGACCAGGGCTAGATAATGGACCAGGGCTTGATAATGGACCAGGGCTTGGTAATGGACCAGGGCTTGATAATGGACCAGGGCTAGATAATGGACCAGGGCTTGATAATGGACCAGGGCTTGATAATGGTTCAGGACTTGGTAATGGTACAAGACTTGGTAATGGACCAGGACTTGATAATGGACCAGGGCTAGATAATGGACCAGGGCTTGATAATGGACCAGGGCTTGATAATGGACCAGGGCTTGGTAATGGACCAGGGCTTGGTAATGGACCAGGGCTAGATAATGGACCAGGGCTTGATAATGGACCAGGGCTTGGTAATGGACCAGGGCTTGGTAATGGACCTGGGATTGGTGATGGACCAGGGCTAGATAATGGACCAGGGCTAGATAATGGACCAGGGCTAGGTAATGGACCAGCACTTGATAATGGACCAGGGCTAGATAATGGACCAGGGCTTGGTAATGGACCAGGGCTAGATAATGGACCAGGGCTAGATAATGGACCAGGGCTTGATAATGGACCAGGGCTAGGTAATGGACCAGCACTTGATAATGGACCAGGGCTAGATAATGGACCAGGGCTTGGTAATGGACCAGGGCTAGGTAATGGACCAGCACTTGATAATGGACCAGGGCTAGATAATGGACCAGGGCTAGATAATAGACCAGCACTTGATAATGGACCAGGGCTAGATAATGGACCAGGGCTTGATAATGGACCAGGGCTTGATAATGGACCAGGGCTAGATAATGGACCAGGGCTAGATAATGGACCAGGGCTTGATAATGGACCAGGGGCTAGATAATGGACCAGCGCTAGATAATGGACCAGCACTTGATAATGGACCAGGGCTAGATAATGGACCAGGGCTTGATAATGGACCAGCACTTGATAATGGACCAGCACTTGATAATGGACCAGGGCTAGATAATGGACCAGGGCTAGATAATGGACCAGGGCTTGATAATGGACCAGGGCTTGGTAATGGACCAGGGCTAGATAATGGACCAGGGCTTGGTAATGGACCGGGACTTGATAATGGACCAGGACTTGATAATGGACCAGGGCTTGGTAATGGACCAGGGCTAGATAATGGACCAGGGCTAGATAATAGACCAGGGCTTGGTGATGGACCAGGGCTAGATAATGGACCAGGGCTAGATAATGGACCAGGGCTAGATAATGGACCAGGGCTAGATAATGGACCAGGGCTAGATAATGGACCAGGGCTTGGTAATGGACCAGGGCTAGATAATGGACCAGGGCTAGATAATGGACCAGGGCTAGATAATGGACCAGGGCTTGGTAATGGACCAGGGCTAGATAATGGACCAGGGCTTGATAATGGACCAGGGCTTGGTAATGGACCGGGACTTGATAATGGACCAGGACTTGATAATGGACCAGGACTTGATAATGGACCGGGACTTGATAATGGACCAGGACTTGATAATGGACCAGGACTTGATAATGGACCAGGACTTGATAATGGACCGGGACTTGATAATGGACCAGGACTTGATAATGGACCAGGACTTGATAATGGACCAGGGCTTGATAATGGACCAGTCGTAGATAATGGACCAGGGCTTGATAATGGACCAGCACTTGATAATGGACCAGCACTTGATAATGGACCAGGACTGATAATGGACCAGGGGCTAGATAATGGACCAGCACTTGATAATGGACCAGGACTGATAATGGACCAGGGGCTAGGTAATGGACCAGCACTTGATAATGGACCAGGACTGATAATGGACCAGGGCTAGATAATGGACCAGCACTTGATAATGGACCAGCACTTGATAATGGACCAGGGCTAGATAATGGACCAGCACTTGATAATGGACCAGCACTTGATAATGGACCAGCACTTGATAATGGACCAGCACTTGATAATGGACCAGCACTTGATAATGGACCAGGGTTTGATAATGGACCAGGGCTAGATAATGGACCAGGGCTAGATAATGGACCAGCACTTGATATTGGACCAGCACTTGATAATGGACCAGGACTTGATAATGGACCAGGACTTGATAATGGACCAGGACTTGATAATGGACCAGGACTTGATAATGGACCAGGGCTTGATAATGGACCAGGACTTGATAATGGACCAGGGGCTAGATAATGGACCAGGGGCTAGATAATGGACCAGGGCTTGATAATGGACCAGGGCTTGATAATGGACCAGGGCTTGATAATGGACCAGGGCTTGATAATGGACCAGGGCTTGATAATGGACCAGGGCTTGATAATGGACCAGGGCTGTGCACAACCATATTTTCACCTGTAATGTTTGGACTCAAGATCCTCCACATCCTTGACTTAAAAGTTAGTGTCTCCCAAAGCCTATTTTCCATGTCTTCGTTCCAACAACAAAGAAGAGTTTCTTGGTGAGTGTACTCACGAGGGTTGGGGCCTCGGCCTTCGTCAGCGGGAACACCTTCTGCAACACCTGCAACACCTTCCGTAGCAGCAAGTAGCAGAATCATCAGGAACCAGCAACAGGGTTGCAAGAGCATGGTGGTGGTGGTGGTGGTGGTGGTGGTGGTGGTGGTGGTGGTAGATTTTGCTATGGTGTTGGTGAATGGTGTGAGTGGTGGTTGTTGTTGGTGGTGGTGGTGGTGGTGGAGACTGTTGATGTAGGCGGTTGTGGTTGGTGGTTGTTGATGAAGGCTTTGGTGTTGATGGTTGTGGTGCTAGGCGGTTGTTAGTGTTGGTGATGACGATAGAGGTGCTTCCTTTGTTGTGGCTTCACTGATGGTGGAGATGGGGACGCTGAAGGAGGCGGTGGAGACGCTGAAGGAGGCGGTGGAGACGCTGAAGGAGGCGGTGGAGACGCTACAGGAGCCCCTGTGTACCCTCACCAGCGGCCAGCGCGACAATACGCGTCAACAAGGGGCCCCAACACCCGCCAGCGCAGGAAAATGAAATGAAATCATGGAGGGGATTTCTGCCCATTATTTTCCTGTCCTTGAACTGGTACTTTGTTGCTTATATTGCAGCTGTTCCTTAAGATGTCTCTGAAGGAACCTTAAGGAACATCACCAAAGCAGATATTCCTTTGGTGATGCTACCTGATTAAAAGAAACTAATGAGAAAGATTGATATAGTGGACCTGGGTTCCTTAGCAGTCATTGGGCTTTGAGCTGTGAGACATATGTCACTATGGCGATAATAATGGCTTAACAAATTTTGTTTATCTGAACTTTAGGGGATGTTGTTGTTGTTTAAGATTCGCTGCTTGGAACATAAAGTTCCAAGCAGCACGGGCTATGGTGAGCCCGTGATTTAGGGGGGATGAAAATGTGGATTTTTCTATTCTCTATTAAGTAATAAAATGCTATCAATTACTATTTAGTAAGACTTTCGATAACGGGTCATTTTAAATCTAGTATAAGCCTCCAATAATAAAAATAATATTTACAATAATATATAAAAAAAAATTAAAAAAAATTACTCACGCACGTAAAAAAGAGAAATCATAAAAAAAACATAAATATGTACCAAGTACATATATACTGTCTCGTCATGACCTTGATTGGACAAATGGTGACCAAAATACCTTAGCTAACTACCTTAACCACACCGTCTGACCTTCGTTACGCCCCCCTTGTTAGGGGGAGTGGTGGGGGGAGGGGGGCAGGGGGAGGGGGGGTTAGAGAGGAGAAAGGGGGGGGGGAACACCGTCGAACATGCGTACGTACATACATATATATGCATACATATACATGTGTGTGTGTGTGTGTGTGTGTGTACACAAATTCGATCATCTCTGATCGCTAAAAATAAGTATATGTTATTCTGTTATTAAAGTGAGACTAATGATACATAAAGTGAGGCATAATAATACATAATTAAGGTGAGGAATATTTATACATAATTGAAGTGAGAATAGTGATACACATTAATAATTCTGAGCAACGCTATTGTCAGTAATTGTGTGAGGTAGAATGCCTCAAGCATACGCCCAATGTGTTCCCATTATGTACGGAGTAGACCAGGACATTCAAAATGGCGTTTTCTATTTATCGGACTCGATAGGTTTGGTGGGCTGCTTGGGTTCATACGTTCCTCGTTGGGTTAATCAGTTGTACATTTTACGGAGTGTAAACCAAGAGAGGTCAATATGCAGAAGAAAACTCGGTTTACCTCTTGTACACCCAATCCCGTTGGTTGAGACGTGTTCCGTCAGGTTGTTCTTGGCAGCGGCCGGCATGCCCATTTAGATAAGATCGTCTCTTTGAATTAATTACCAGATGGATAATTATTAAAAGGCATCTTTATACATTTATTTATTTTATTGAAAAATGCAAGAGTTTACATCATTCACTAAACACAGACAACATTATACACAAAAATAAAATATTCACATTATTAAAGAGTACAGCACGAGATATGGGCTGAAACAAAGCTCAAATACCGTGGGAGAAGGAATTGAACTGACAAATAATAATAATGATGGGATTCGAACCCTCGGGGGGCGCCCATGTGTGTGTGCAAGGCTTACGACCTCCCATCCAGCAACAGATGGCACCACCTTGAGTGGTGCCACGTCCAACTTACGTCCAACTTACGTCCCATCATTACTACATGGCATTAACACACATTAAAAAATTACCCTCTATCATGGGGAATTTTTATTGAACATAAAATGCATTATCGGTAACAATTTTTTTCATATATGTTTTCAAACTCATGTAAGTAGCTAGATTTTCTTAAATATAATTGCCACATTATATTAGATTATTTTAAAATATTACAAACATAATGTACCGAGTTATAATGAGGAGTACACTTTATATATATAATATATATATATATATATATATATATATATATATATATATATATATATATATATTTGAAAGACCATGGAGAGATTGATGTTCTCCTTGACTGTTGTGGAGAGAGAAGCGGAGGTTGACACGTTCGAGACTTAAAGATGCCCTCGGGGGAGAGAGAGAGAGAGAGAGAGAGAGAGAGAGAGAGAGAGAGAGAGAGAGAAAGAGAGAGAGAGAGAGAGCAGCTCCGCTACGAGCAGCGCTCCGTCAGGGCGACACGTCATCTGTACATACAATGTGCTCACGACCCGTCAACCCGTCTTCAGCCTCTGCTCGTGCAAGCTGCCCCTGACTCCCTCCAAGACACAGTCTTCAATATTAACCTACGGTGTATTCAAACTCAAGATTTTCCCAAATTAAAATGATATTTTATATATATATTTGAATTTTTGTGTATAATTAGGCCTAGGGGTTTGGTTTTGTTGGCAATTATTTGTGTTTGTAATACTCTGGGGAATAATTTAGTAGTGGTGTTCGAACACAGGATGAGAGCGAAGCAGTGTTCAGGAAGGGTTCGAACATAATCTGTAGTGGTGTGTAAAGTGTTTTCATTGATAAACGGGGACTCGTCGACTGGGTCAGCGAGCATTTGGTCTTTGTTTATGAGGACGGGCTGTGATCTCGTGGTTCAGCTCAACACTCCATCAGGATTTTTACATAAACTTTATGAGCTGCTGATTATGCCAATGCTTAATATATACTTAATGATATGCCCCTCTAAAAGTTCAAACATTTATGAGAACTTTAAGAGTTCATATCAGAAGCCTCAGATTGTTCAAGAAAGATAGACTCCGCTGAAATACCCAAAATTGAACGCCCAAGGGTAACTGAAACATTGTTACATTGAACATTGCAAGTTCGATAGTTCGAACTTGCTGGAGTTCGAACTTGCTGGAGTTCGAACTATCCAACCCCAGGGACCATCGTTCAGATAAATAGAACAATATGGTTTTCAAGTTACCGGAGCACCCAGGCGCGTTCATATCAATTACAAACATTGAGATGTTTCAAGCGACCAAAAAGCCAAGAATGCGCTAGAAATAATATAGGAATCCCTGGTGCTCACAGTACTAGAAGTCACGGAGGCGTTGGAGAAAGCTATTTAGAACCCTCAGTGTGTTGAAGCTACCTGAAACCAGGAGGTGCTCGAAGAAACTTAAAAACCTGGAGGTCTGAAGCCATCGATGTAAGCCTCCCCCCTCAGGTCACCCCAAGAGGACCCATCTCCCCGCGAAGGAGCTGAGGTCGTCCCAGAGCCTGAAGTAAGCTTCGTAGTCATCGTTCGGAGATTCGGTTGTCGAAGTCGTCGCCGGGGTGGTGAACTGGTGCCTGAAGACCGTCGCGTCGATGTAACTAAGTCGCGCTGGGTTCCTCGGCGGCTGATGGCTGGTGCTGGTGGTTGTGATGGGGGGGTGGTGGATTGGAAGACGACCTTAGCAACTTCGGCCTTTCCCGTCGTCTTTTCATTCTCGTGGACTTGTTTGACGGGGATGTCAAGGGCCAGCTTGTCCTTGATGGAGAGACTGACCTTAGGAGGCACCGCCGCGCCCCAGGTCGACGCTGCTGCCATCGCCAGGCACAATAACACCTGTAAAAAGAAAGGTAGCTGTGACTTGGGAAACGTTACGAGAACACCAGCAGTGTTCATCAACAGTTAGGTGATTCACCTAGAACACCAGCAGCGTTCAACAACAGTTAGATGACTCACCTAGAACACCAGCAGTGTTCAACAACAGTTAGATGACTCACCTAGAACACCAGCAGCGTTCAACAATAGTTAGATGACTCACCTAGAACACCAGCAGCGTTCAACAATAGTTAGATGACTCACCTAGAACACCAGCAGCGTTCAACAACAGTTAGGTGATTCACCTAGAACACCAGCAGTGTTCAACAATAGTTAGATGACTCACCTAGAACACCAGCAGTGTTCAACAATAGTTAGGTGACTCACCTAGAACACCAGCAGTGTTCAACAATAGTTAGGTGACTCACCTAGAACACTAGCAGTGTTCAACAATGAAAGTGACTTCGTTAGACAAAGGTGGCTATAAAGTTCAACGAGAAAATGTGCTTCCATAGACAAGCGATCATTATACAATTCAAGGCAGTTCAGTCATTTGAACGGAGAATTGTGGTGCGGTTAAACACACCTAACTTAGGTCCAACTTATGTTGGAACTAAGTTGTTAGTGTAAAGTTAAGGGTGCGGTAACTTTAACAAAGACTAAGTGTGCTAGATGCGTCCTAGTTAATACTCAGGATTTCTAGGAATGAGCGTAATTATAAGCGAACACAATAGGCACCACAGTTACACTTATTAATAATAAACACAAACACCACAACACACACACACACACACACACACACACACACACACACACACACACACACACACACACACATTCACATATATATATACACACACCTGACACTCTCCTCACTCTGAAAGATTAAAAGCGCTGTACAATTACACAGAAAGTTGGACACAGACTGTTTTTATACGGTCACAAACGAGGGGTCACAACAAGGAACACAACCGAGGATGACACAAGTATTATTACCCAATTAGCAAAGGTGCAATATCAGAACTTCCACTATCCCAACGTAGTAAAATAGTGACGCAAAAACTATGGCTTACGGGGTGGTGGAGGCAGCTCCACACACGGACTGTAGAGTGGTGAGACAGCACACAGCTCTACTACTCGCACGAAATTCGGGTCTGGGGGGACCCAGCCCCCCCCCCCTAGAGGAACCGTATAAACATACGGAATATATTGACCAGACCACACTAGAAGGTGAAGGGACGACGACGTTTCGATCCGTCCTGGACCATTCTCAAGGTGATTGGTCTGGTCACATACTTCAGCCACGTTAGTGTGACTCATCGCCTGCATACGGAATATACCAAACAAACAGGACCCACTGGAGGTCCTCAGTGTACACTGTCTTCACTCAAGCTTGTACAGTGTAAGAC
>WNGS01142304.1:2677775-2689861 GCA_020271785.1 Procambarus virginalis
ATAATATCGATATATTATTAATATATATATAGATATATTATATATTATATATATATATAATAATAGATAAATATATATATAATATATATATATAGATATATATATATATAGATTTTATATATATATATGAAACAGGCCGGAATGGTCCAGGACTCGATACAAACTGAAAACTCACACACGACAGGACATAAGGAAGTGACCGAGACTATATGAACCACTTCCGCCGGCACTCGGATTGGTAATCTTGGGCCATAGCATGTCATTAATTATAGCAAGCAGAGGGTGCGAGTCACTTCTGGGGTGTGAGTTTTTCAGTTATAATATTATATATGAAATTATATAATTTATATAGCTATATATATAATATACTAGATATTAAATGTATAATATATTAATAAAGATATATATATATATATATATATATAGATATGAATAACGAAAACTCACACCCCAGAAGTGACGCTGTGATTAGTCCGGGGGACCATTCTAGCTTGTTTGCAGTTGTGTTCCCGTGTTGCCCCCAAAAAACTGAGGTGATTTGATAAATGCTATGCCCAAGATACCATCCAGGGCCGGCGGGAGAAGTGGTTCATATAGCATCGGTTATCACTTCTATGTCCGGTCTGTGTATGGTCAAGTGGTTTAAGGCCGTCCATGTACATAACAGTTGCGTTGTCCCTGGGGAGTAGGGTTCGAGTCACTTCTAGTTTGTGAGTTTTCAGTTGTATTAGTCCTGGGGAACCATTCAGGCTTGTTTGATTATACTATATATATACAACTGAAAACTCACACCCCCCAGAAGTGACTCGAAACCCCATACCCCAGGAGCAACCAAAATGGTATGTACAGGGACGCCTTAAACCACTCTGAAATCCCGATCCGGAATAAGAAGTGAATAAGCCGAGGCTATTTGAACCTCCTCCCCGCCCGCACTCGGAGGGTAATCTTGGGCATAGCATTATCAAATCACCTCATTTCGGGGCCAAAGCACGTGAGGAACACAAATTTGTAAAACAGTATGAAAGGTCCCCAGGACTAGATAAAACTGAAAACTTCACACCCAAGAAGTGACTAGAAACCATAATCCAGGAGCAAACGCAACTGGTATGTACAGGGACGCCTTAAACCACTTGACCATCACGAACGGACACAAGGAAGTTGATAGCCTGAGCTATATGAAACCACTTCCCCGCCGGCACTCGGATGTAATCTTGGGCAAGAATTTATCAAATCACCTCATTTTTGGCTTTTTTACGCCACTTCTCCTCTCTTCCCCCTTTTTTTTTCTCATCCTCTTTACTTTTATTTTTTTTACTCCCATTTTTTTTCCACCTTTCAGTATCCTCTCCGCCCCCATTTATACCCCCCGCTTATTTTTTCTTACGCTTTTCTCCCCTTTTTACCTTCCCTATCTACTCCACTACTTCCCTTCTCCTTTACACCCCTCCGCTGGTGTTTTCTCCTCCTCTTTCTCATCTCCTTCTCCCTTTCCACCCTTTCTCCCCCCTCTTTTATTCTCCACCCTTTATCCTTCTCACTTCTTACTTACCTCTCTCTATTACCATCACCCCCCTATTTTTCCCACACTCTATTTTCATTTATTTCCTTATCTTTTTTTTTCCCCTTCATCCTTTCTCTTCTATTCTTACCCCCTATTCACCTTTCTAATCCACCTATCTCCCTTCCTTTTATTCTTTTCTTTCTCCCTTTTCTTCCCCTTATTTCTTTATTTTAACGCAGTTACCACTTCCTCTTTCTCTACTCCCCCATTCTAGCTTGCCCCACCCCTTATACCATTTCCTTTATTTTTTTTTTTTTTTTTTTTTCCTTCGGCAACAAGTGAGGACCACAAATGCAAAAAAGACTGATAATGGTCCCTGAATAGATACAACTGAAACCTCACCCCAAGAAGTGACCTTATCCCAAAAATGGTTGATTTTGAAACATGTAGACCAAGATTACCATCCGAGTGCCGTCGCCGGGCAAGTGGTTAATATAGCCTCGCATCACTTCCTTGTCCGGTCGTTGATGGTCAGGGTTTATTTAAGCCGTCCATGTACATTAACAGGTGCTTTGATCCGGGAGTAAGGGTTCGAGTAGTCACTTTCTGGGGATCGTGAGTTTTCAGTTGTTATCTAGTCCTGGTGACCATCAAGGGTTGTTTACAATTTATATATTATTACTATATCTTATAGAGATAGCTAATAGATGATATAGATAGAGATATAGATATATAGAGATATAGATCTAAAGTAGATATATAGAGTCTATACTATAAATATATTATATGATATATATATATTATAATATATATATATATAATATATATATATATATCCATATACTTAATCCAGAAGCCACTAATGATAGGCAGAGAGGCGTGGCCGACCTGGGAGGTGGGACATGAGGTAGGACTTGCCGGACTTAGGGCGGACGGAGGACCCGGGCTCCCGGAGCATGACTGGGGGGATATTGTTCAAAAGACTATTGTGCACACCGAGACAGAGGCAGCCTTCCACGAACTCTCGTCATCAAGGCCAAATCCGGGAAGGTGTAGCCCCGCAAGGCAAAGCAAATATGCGTCTCAAGCTGTTATGGCAGACTAAGGTACTATTGGGATATCCTGGTGGGTCGAAAGATAGGTGCGGAGTCAGGGTCTACTTGGCAGTAGAGGAATCAGGCTGGCATGACAGGTGAATAGGCTGGCTAGGTAGTAGTGTAGCAGCTGGGTGAGTAGTGCTAGTTGGCTGGTGTGTTAAGCTAGGCTGGTGGTGAGGTCAGGTGAAGCAGATTCTAGGTCAGGACTAGGTTGGCTAGGTGAGGTCAGGTGAACAGCTGGCTAGTGAGGTCTAATCTGGCTAGTGGGTGAGGTCAGGTGAATCTAGGCTAGGCTAGGTGAGGTCAGATGAAGCTAGGCTTATCAGGGACTAGGCTATGGGTGAGGTCGTGGGCTGGCTAGGTGGTAGGATGAGGCTAGGCAGGAGGATAGGTTGGGGTTAAGACAAGATAGCCGCGTGATCAATCAATGCCTCAGCCCTTGTCGAAGATCTAACAATCATCAAGTTGCAAATGGAGCTGCCTAACCAGAAGCGTCCGAGCCCACCTATCCCACCGAGGACGACTCACAGTAATCCCGGGAACAATACCACCACACACGTATTAATTATCGCCTAACTACCCGAATATATTAACGCTGTGGCCGAGAGGTGCATTACGACGCATTAAGTGGTGAGGTATAGGCTGCGTTAGGAGGGTAAGCGCCACCATCAACAGCTCTTACTACTGCTACTATTCTACGACTATTCTCTCTCCTGATAGTCACGTTACCATCCGGTATTTATTTCGGATATAGACGAACACTCTCATGGTCAGAATAAACTCGTGCAGTAACAAACAGTCGCTTATATAATAATTATTCTCCCTTAACTTCTCTAGGGGAAAAAACTAAAATTATTTGCACGATTTTAATGTTTATGAACAAAATGAATGCAATATGTTGGTGACCTTCTTTCCCGGAACAGTGAGGAAATGTTAAGGAAGAAGGTTAACGGAGCTTGACGGCGGCCAATGGTTGCTTCAGGTGAGAACCAGCGGGCCAATCAAAGGTATTATAAAGCTTTTAGCAGCCAATCACCGCTGTAGCCGAGAACCAGCGGGCCAATTCAAAGGTATTATAAGCTTTTAGGCAGCCAATCATTGCCGTAGCCGAGAACCAGCGGGCCAATCAAAGGTATTATAAAGCTTTTAGGCAGCCAATCACTGCTGTTGCCGAGAACCAGCGGGCCAATCACAGCTTCATCTGAGAACCCGTGGCCCAATCAGGGTATTACAGAGTGTTGAGGCAGCCACTGACAGCTTCCGAAAAGTGTGTATCATGTGAGACAATGGGCGATCAAGGGCACGCCATTGGTGGACGTGAACTAAACGAGAGAACTTTTATTGATAAATGAACCATTGAGGAAAACATGACGGGATCCAGAGCTGATAACGTGAGCCACAAGAACAAAGGCAAGAAATCGAACCTAACGTCCCTGGAGGTGACTACCAAGTTACCACACCTGAAGGAAAAGGCACGAACCAGGCAAAAACTCCCCCCCCCCCCTCTCCCCCCCTCACACACCACACCCACCTGGAGGCCAGACACGGGAGACCGAAGGGGAACTATCAGATGGAAAGCGCCAAGCCATTACGACTATATTTATATAGCACTGGGAAGGGATCAGGATAAGGATTTGGGATAGGACGGGGGAATGAATGGTGCCCAACAACTTGGACGGTCGGGGATTGAACGCCGCCCCTGCATGAAGCGAAACCGCCGCTCTACCGTCCAGCCCAAGTGGTTGGACCAAAGGATAGCGAATGGGAGACGAAGTCCTGCACGAAACGGACAGAGAGACAGATCTAGGAAGTTGATATCACGCCAAATCTGTCTCCTGAAGCCCACATCAAATGAATATCATCAGCAGCGTATAAAGGCTGGCTAACACCAGAACTGCCTTTAGAAACTTGTGAAGGGATCATTTAGAACATTGTATACCCACATATGTAAGACCAACTCCTGGGGTATGCAGCACACCAGCATGGAGGTCATACCTTGTGAAGGGTAACGAAGCTGGAGAAGGTTCAAAAGTGTACCACTAGACTCGTTGCAGACCTAAAAGGCATGAGTTACGAGGAAAGGCTGCGTGACTTGCACCTCACATCGTTGGAAGATAGTAGAGTTCCGGGAGACATGACACCACATACAAAATTCTGAAGTGAAATTGACGGGGTAGACAAGGATGGGTTATTTAACACAGGTGGTACACGAACAAGGGGACACAGGTGGAAGTTGAGTACCCAATGAGTCACAGGGACATTAGAAAGAACTTTTTCAGCGCCAGAGTAGTAGTAAATGGAAATGCTGGAATACATTAGGAAGTGATGTGGTTGAGGCTGGCTCCATACACAGTTTCAAATGTAGAAAGATATGATGCCCAGTAGGCTCAGGAATCTGTACACCAGTTGATTGACAGTTGAGAGGCGGGACCAACATGAGACAAAGCTCAACCCCCGCAAGCACAACTAGGTGAGTACACACACACACACAACACACACACACACACACACACACACACACACACACACACACACACACACACACACACACACACACACACACACAAGCGTAGCTCTCAGCCTGCCTCTACACTTAGGCACTCGTACTCCTGCAAGTTTCAAGTGTGCTGAGAAAGTTTAGAATTTCACCTCCAAACAACAGATACCGCACACAACATTTTGATGGTATGTACAGAAACTATACACAAAAACATATACACATTACGCTACACACTACTTCCAGTATACTAAAGTAACCGAATCACCTTCTGTGGTTGATTGTTCAATAAATCCCTGAACTATATGTTTAACTGATCTCTAACCCTGCCAATGGAGGACAGAAGAAAATGTATATATGCTGGTTAGCATTGTAAATGTGTGGCCACGTTTGTGGTAGAAATAAATAATAAAAAAAGTACACTACACACCCTCTTAATACCCACAGTAGACACAAAGGGAGGGGTGCCTCTAGTGGAGGAGGGTGCCTCTGGTGGAGGGAGGGGTGCCTCTAGGGAGGGAGGGTGCCTCTGGTGGAGGGAGGGTGCCTCTGGTGAAGGGAGGGGTGCCTCTAGTGGAGGGAGGGTGCCTCTGGTGGAGGGAGGGGTGCCTCTGGTGGAGGGGTGTGCCTCTGGTGGAGGGAGGGGTGCCTCTGGTGGAGGGAGGGGTGCCTCTGGTGGAGGGAGGGGTGCCTCTGGTGGAGGGAGGGGTGCCTCTGGTGGAGGGAGGGTGCCTCTGGTGGAGGGAGGGGTGCCTCTGGTGGAGGGAGGGGTGCCTCTGGTGGAGGGAGGGGTGCCTCTGGTGGAGGGAGGGGTGCCTCTGGTGGAGGGGGTTGCCTCTGGTGGAGGGAGGGTGCCTCTGGTGGAGGGAGGGTGCCTCTGGTGGAGGGAGGGTGCCTCTGGTGGAGGGAGGGTGCCTCTGGTGGAGGGAGGGTGCCTCTGGTGGAGGGAGGGTGCCTCTGATAAAAGAAATGAGAGAGGAATGAGAGCAAAATAGAGGGGAAGAGAGACAATAATAAACAGAAAAGATTGGAAGAATGACAGGAAGGAATAAAGCATGGACACCAAGGAATGGGGAGAGTGGAGGGAGTAAAACAGACGAAGCAAGAGGGAGGAAGTCACGAGACACGAGAAGATGTCTCTTACCAGTAACAAGGAAGTGTGACGTACCATCTTCCCAGCCTCACGTGAGGGAGAGTTACCTCTGCCTCACCTGAGGGAAGCCTGCCTCACCTGAGGGAAGCCTGCCTCACCTGAGGGAAGCCTGCCTCACCTGAGGGAAGCCTGCCTCACCTGAGGGAAGCCTGCCTCACCTGAGGGAAGCCTGCCTCACCTGAGGGAAGCCTGCCTCACCTGAGGGAAGCCTGCCTCACCTGAGGGAAGCCTGCCTCACCTGAGGGAAGCCTGCCTCACCTGAGGGAAGCCTGCCTCACCTGAGGGAAGCCTGCCTCACCTGAGGGAAGCCTGCCTCACCTGAGGGAAGCCTGCCTCACCTGAGGGAAGCCTGCCTCACCTGAGGGAATCCTGCCTCACCTGAGGGAAGCCTGCCTCACCTGAGGGAAGCCTGCCTCACCTGAGGGAAGCCTGCCTCCCCTGAGGGAAGTCTGCCTCACCTGAGGGAAGCCTGCCTCACCTGAGGGAAGCCTGCCTCACCTGAGGGAAGCCTGCCTCACCTGAGGGAAGCCTGCCTCACCTGAGGGAAGCCTGCCTCACCTGAGGGAAGCCTGCCTCACCTGAGGGAAGCCTGCCTCACCTGAGGGAAGCCTGCCTCACCTGAGGGAAGCCTGCCTCACCTGAGGGAAGCCTGCCTCACTTGAGGGAAGCCTGCCCCACCTGAGGGAAGCCTGCCTCACCTGAGGGAAGCCTGCCTCACCTGAGGGAAGCCTGCCTCACCTGAGGGAAGCCTGGCTCACCTGAGGGAAGCCTGCCTCACTTGAGGGAAGCCTGCCTCACTTGAGGGAAGCCTGCCTCACTTGAGGGAAGCCTGCCTCACTTGAGGGAAGCCTGCCCCACCTGAGGGAAGCCTGCCTCACCTGAGGGAAGCCTGCCTCACTGAGGGAAGCCTGCCCCACCTGAGGGAAGCCTGCCTCACCTGAGGAAAACCTGCCTCCCCTGAAGGAAGCCTGCCTCACCTGAGGGAAGCCTACCCCATCTCAAGGAGCTCTGCCTCACCTGAGGGAAGCCTACCCCACCTCAAGGAGCTCTGCCTCACCTGAGGGAAGCCTACCCCACCTCAAAGAGCTCTGCCTCACCTGAGGGAAGCCTACCCACCTCAAGGAGCTCTGCCTCACATGAGGGAAGCCTACCCCACCTCAAGGAGCTCTGCCTCACCTGAGGGAAGCCTACCCCACCTCAAGGAGCTCTGCCTCACCTGAGGGAAGCCTACCCCACCTCAAGGAGCTCTGCCTCACCTGAGGGAAGCCTACCCCACCTCAAGGAGCTCTGCCTCACCTGAGGGAAGCCTACCCCACCTCAAGGAGCTCTGCCTCACCTGAGGGAAGCCTACCCCACCTCAAGGAGCTCTGCCTCACCTGAGGGAAGCCTACCCCACCTCAAGGTGCTCTGCCTCACCTGAGGGAAGCCTACCCCACCTCAAGGAGCTCTGCCTCACCTGAGGGAAGCCTACCCCCACCTCAAGGTGCTCTGCCTCACCTGAGGGAAGCCTACCCCACCTCAAGGAGCTCTGCCTCACCTGAGGGAAGCCTACCCCCACCTCAAGGAGCTCTGCCTCACCTGAGGGAAGCCTGCCCCACCTCAAGGAGCTCTGCCTCACCTGAGGGAAGCCTACCCCCACCTCAAGGAGCTCTGCCTCACCTGAGGGAAGCCTGCCCCACCTCAAGGAGCTCTGCCTCACCTGAGGGAAGCCTACCCCCACCTCAAGGAGCTCTGCCTCACCTGAGGGAAGCCTGCCCCCACCTCAAGGAGCTCTGCCTCAACTGCTTCACAGAGGTACACGACCACACATTCCTCGGATCTATTTAAATCTCGCTTCTAGCGATCACAGACGAGTCATCGTATTATACTTGTTCTATTGTAAGTCACTGGTATTGTAAGTCACTGGTATTGTAAGTCGGTGGTATTGTAAGTCACTGGTATTGTAAGTCACTGGTATTGTAAGTCACTGGTATTGTAAGTCGCTGGTATTGTAAGTCACTGGTATTGTAAGTCACTGGTATTGTAAGTCACTGGTTTTGTAAGTCACTGGTATTGTAAGTCGCTGGTATTGTAAGTCACTGGTATTGTAAGTCGCTGGTATTGTAAGTCACTGATATTGTAAGTCACTGGTATTGTAAGTCACTGGTATTGTAAGTCACTGGTATTGTAAGTCACTGGTATTGTAAGTCACTGGTATTGTAAGTCACTGGTATTGTAAGTCACTGGTATTGTAAGTCACTGGTATTGTAAGTCACTGGTATTGTAAGTTACTTGTATTGTAAGTCACTGGTATTGTAAGTCACTGGTATTGTAAGTCACTGGTATTGTAAGTCACTGGTATTGTAAGTCGCTGGTATTGTAAGTCGCTGGTATTGTAAGTCACTGGTATTGTAAGTCACTGGTATTGTAAGTCACTGGTATTGTAAGTCACTGGTATTGTAAGTCACTGGTATTGTAAGTCGCTGGTATTGTAAGTCGCTGGTATTGTAAGTCACTGGTATTGTAAGTCACTGGTATTGTAAGTCACTGGTATTGTAAGTCGCTGGTATTGTAAGTCACTGGTATTGTAAGTCACTGGTATTGTAAGTCACTGGTATTGTAAGTCACTGGTATTGTAAGTCACTGGTATTGTAAGTCACTGGTATTGTAAGTCACTGGTATTGTAAGTCACTGGTATTGTAAGTCACTGGTATTGTAAGTCGCTGGTATTGTAAGTCGCTGGTATTGTAAGTCACTGGTATTGTAAGTCACTGGTATTGTAAGTCACTGGTATTGTAAGTCACTGGTATTGTAAGTCGCTGGTATTGTAAGTCACTGGTATTGTAAGTCACTGGTATTGTAAGTCACTGGTACTGTAAGTCACTGGTATTGTAAGTCGCTGGTATTGTAAGTCACTGGTATTGTAAGTCACTGGTATTGTAAGTCGCTGGTATTGTAAGTCACTGGTATTGTAAGTCACTGGTATTGTAAGTCACTGGTATTGTAAGTCACTGGTATTGTAAGTCACTGGTACTGTAAGTCACTGGTACTGTAAGTCACTGGTATTGTAAGTCACTGGTATTGTAAGTCACTGGTATTGTAAGTCACTGGTATTGTAAGTCACTGGTATTGTAAGTCGCTGGTATTGTAAGTCACTGGTATTGTAAGTCACTGGTATTGTAAGTCGCTGGTATTGTAAGTCACTGGTATTGTAAGTCACTGGTATTGTAAGTCACTGATATTGTAAGTCACTGATATGTTGAGCTCTGTTATTTCGGCCCGCCTCTCAACTGTCAATCAATCAACTGTTACTAACTACTAATTAATTGTGTTTGTGTTTGTGTGGTGCGTGTGTGCGTGTGTGTGTGTGTGTGTGGTGTGTGTGTGTGTGTGTGTGTGGTGTGTGTGTGGTGTGTGTGTGTGTTCGATTCTGTTAATCGCCTAAATATTTTGTTTCTATCATATCTTCCCGCTCCTTCATTTTTTCTAGCGTCGTCAGGTTCAGTTCCTTCAGTCGCTCTTCATACCCCTCTTACTCATACCTATACCTCTCTTCTGTAATTATTATTATTATTATTATTATTATTTATTATTATTATATAATTTATAGGTAGCTGTGATTTATAAGTGTATGGGGCGCTATATGTTATGTCAATGAGTCGCTGTGCTTTTAATATACAGGCTACAAAATATCAACACTCGGCTGCCAGTACAATTTTGATTACAATACCTTACATTACTGTGTCCGAAAAGCAAAGCACTAATAGACCAGTATTTCTAGATTGTCAACAAAATAGCGTGTGATACTGTTTTTTTTTTTTTTAGATATATACAAGAGTTGTTACATTCTTGTACAGCCACTAGTACGCGTAGCGTTTCGGGCAGGTCCCTGGAATACGATCCCCGCCACGAAGAATCGTTTTTACAACCAGGTACTCATTTTACTGTTGAAAATGAGTACTTAAATATAAATATAAATAAATATGTTATTCAGGTAAGGTACATACATACAAGGGATGTTACATTAATGGATCGATTTATAGATAGAGCTAGTACATACAATGCCTAAAGCCACTATTACGCAATGCGTTTCGGGCAGAACTTGTGTGTTAAAAGACTGGTGTGCGAAGTGGAGCGACAAGCCGGATAACTGAAAACACAGTGAAGTCACAAAACAGACATAGTCAGAGAGGTGTGTTTACTGTATGGGTGAGACAAGTTAAGTCTCTGCAAGGCTCGGTCTTGGAACCATTACCGTCCCCTAATTTAAGTGAATGATCTATCCTGAGGGAGTGAGCTTCTACCTGTAGCCCAGAAGGCTCAAGAATCTGTACATCAGTTGATTGACGGTTGAGAGGCTGGACCAAAGAGCCAAAGTTCAACCCCCGCGAGCACAACTAGGTGAGTACGATAGAAATATTGAATATGAACAACGGAGAGTACCCCCCAAATAGCTTCCATTTTCTTTAAACCTTAATTATAAGAAAACGTTCAAAATGAAGTGGTGAACTAAAATAAAAAATTTAAGTGCCGGGAATTAAATTTAAATTTATGCCTGCGAACTGTAAATTTCTTTCACTTCTCATGAAACTTATTTATACACTGGTTTTCTATCACTCCACTAGAGATAGTGGCTAATAAGAATATGAAGGATATACATAGTCACCAGCTCTAGTGGCATCGACGGGGACAGGAAGGCGGTGAGACTCAATGGTGCTCAACCACCCCCCCCCCCCCATGTTCCTGATTATTTCTTTCCAGCTAAATTTTAGACTGCAACAATGTGTTGGTATTTACGGCTTTAGCGGGTAGGCGGTTCATGGGTTTTAATCTACCGGTGCAAAAGCATCTCCTATTTCCCGTCCTGCAGCGTATGGCTTGTTGAACTGAAGCTTGCTTTTAATGTGTTACATTTGATCTTTGAAATAAGTTGTCTGGGTTAATATCCAGACCATGATCGGCGCTGTCATGTCTTCATCTCCTTGTGTTGTTAGTCCTGTGGGCCCCTCAACTAGTCCTGATATGAGGGCTGACTTAGTAATTGTGATGATTTTTGTCGGACTGTGTTGAAGCTGCAATTCAGATGAAACAGCAGCTCCTGTTCTGTGTTGCAGGTTGACAACGCCCCGACTGTCATGATCTTGGTGGTGGTGGAGCGCCCGGTGGCCTTTTCTCAAGATCTTCCTGAGACGTCTCCAGAGGCTGTCCTACCCTAAGCACCGAGTCTTCCTCAGCTTCCTCGTCGCCCGTGGAGCTCAAACACATCTTCGGGAGGTAGGAAAGAGAGGAAGAGAGAGAGAGAGAGAGAGAGAGAGAGAGAGAGATGAGAGAGAGAGAGAGAGAGAGAGGAGAGGAGAGAGAGAGAGAGAGAGAGAGAGAGAGACACTCTGCCTCACCCCACCACTACTCAACAGGTGGAGAAGTTCGTGAACAGCGTCGTGGAGGAGTACCTGAAGGTGGCGCTGCTGCCTCCTGAACCTGGCAGCACCCTGGCTACGGCACTCCGGTTTATGTGGTCAGTATGTTGGTGGCCTCTAGTTACTTCTCTCTCTCTCTCCCTCTCTCTCTCTCTCATATAAAAAACTCTCTCCTCTCTCTCTCTCTCTCTCCTTCTCTCTCTCTCTCTCCTCTCTCTCTTCTCCCTCTCTCTCTCTCTCTCTTCCTCTCCTCTCATCTCTCTCTCTCTCTCTCATTAAAAATCTCTCTCTCTCCTCTCTCCTCTCCCTCCCCTCCCTCCCTCCCTCCCTCCTACCCCCCTGTCTCTCTCTCTCCTCCGCTCTCTCTCTCTCTTCCCATCTCTCTCCTCTCTCTCTCTCTAATTTGCTTATAATTTTCTAATCCTCAAATCTACATAGTCTT
>WNGS01142304.1:2689886-2705811 GCA_020271785.1 Procambarus virginalis
GCTCAGTAGTCTGCTTTATCTGCTCTGTCTATTCGTCTGTGTATATTGCACATTTCCCTCCTGTATTCTGTCTTCCAGTGACGTGAGGTTTAAATTTCTTTAGTGTGTCCTCGTAACTCCTACCTCTCTGCTCTGGAACTGGTCTTATGGCAATACCTCTGACCTTCATCAAGCTAAATTTTTTTTTTAACGAGGTAAGGACTCCACGCTGGCGCTGCATTCGAGAACTGGTCTGACATACGTGATATATAGAGTCCCGAATGACTGTGTTCAAATTCCTTAAAGGCAGTTCTTGTCTTGGCCAACCTTCACATGCTGCTGATGATGTCTGCTTGATGTGGGCTTCTGGTGACAGTGATATATATATATATATATATATATATATATATATATATATATATAATATATGTTTGATATATATATATATATATATATATATATATATATATATATATAATATATATATGCACTCAGGTTTCATCTGTCCGGTTCCAAAAGCGTTTTGTCTCCAAATGATCTTCGTTATCCGGATACCAGCTCCCAATTCCTAGTTCATTACTTTGCACTTGCTTGAGTTTAACTCTAGTAGCCACTTGCCAGATCGTTCTTTCAGTTGGTCCCGGTCGTCCTATGATGTCTTGAAATCTTCCTGTGGTTGTTGTTATTAAAGATTCGCTACCTGGAACAAAAAGTTCCAAGTAGCACGGGCACGGGCTATGGTGAGCCCGTAGTGCCTGAAATCTTCCGTTGTATTTATCTTCAGAATTGTCTGCCTCTTTTGTGAATATTTAGAGGTAGGAATGTGTGTTCCTTCTGGAAAAGTCGCTCACATAGATTTAGGAATAGAATTGGCTTTAGTAGTGACCCGGTCGCCACTGTGTTTAACTAGGTATGGACTCCAGGCTGGAACTGCATACTCCAGGATTGGTCTGACATAAGTGGTATACAAGGTTCGGAATGATTCCTTACACAAGTTTCTAAAAGCAGTTCTTGTGTTGGGGGAGTCTAGCATATGCCGCTGATGATATCCTTTCTGATGTGGGTTCAGGAGACAGGTTTGGTGTGATATCAACTCCTAGATCTTTCTCTCTGTTCGTTTGGTGGTTACGGAACCACGAAAGATCAATCACCTAGTACATTTACACTAAACAATACTCTTGGTTTACAATATCCGAGACATGCAACACCTCGCACTTACAATACCCCAGACTTTCAATACCCCAGACTTACAATACCCCAGACTTTCAATACCCCAGACTTACAATACCCCAGACTTTCAATACCCCAGACTTACAATACCCCTGACTTACAATACCCCCGATTTACAATACCTACGATTTACAATACCCCAGACTTTCAATACCTCCGACTTGCAATACCTCCGACTTACAATACCCCCGACTTACAATACCCCCAGTTACAATACCCCCACTTACAATACCTCCGACTTACAATACCCCCGTCTTACAATACCCCTGACTTACAATACCCCCGATTTACAATACCTCCGACTTACAATACCCCCGATTTACAATACCTCCGACTTACAATACCCCCCGACTTACAATACCTCCGACTTACAATACCTCCGACGTACAATACCCCACACTTACAATACCCCCGACTTACAATACCCCCCGATTTACAATACCCCCGACTTACAATACCCCCGACTTAAAATACCCCCGACTTAAAATACCCCCGACTTACAATAGCTCCGACTTACAATACCCGACTTACAATACCCCCGACTTACAATACTCCTGACATACAATACCCCCCCGACTTAATACCTCCGACTTACAATACCCCGACTTACAATACCCCGACTTACAATACCCCCAGACTTACAATACCTCCGACTTACAATACCCCCGACTTACAATACCCCATACTTACAATACCCCCGACTTACAATACCTCCGACTTACAATACCCCCAACTTACAATATCCCCCGACTTAAAATACCCCCGACTTACAATACCCCCCGACTTACAATACCTCCCAACCCCGCAAGAACAACTAGGTAAATACAACTAGGTGGATACACACACACAAAATAATAAAAATAAAAGAAAAAATGCAAGTAAAACATAGTGGTAGACAGTTGGTACAAGCAAAGTGAGGTGGTGGTGGTGGAGGCCAAACTGTCAGTAGTGTCATAGTGATATACGACAAAGAGTGCTGGGAAGGCGGGACACACGAGCGTAGCTCTTATCCTGTAACTACACTTGGGCTACTTACACTTAGGTAATGACATACTCACCGTGTAGTGGGCAGGAGTGAGGGCTTCATCAGGGCAGTGAGGACAAGGCAGCTTGAGGCCGACCTCCCTCGAGGCACTGTTGTGAAGGAAGAGAGGTGCCTGGCCTGGCACTGTGTACACCAGAGGTGCCACGCGTGACCCTGGCCCTCCGCCTCCTACGGTCCCATCTTCCCTGTACCCGAAAGCATCTGTCGATGGGATTTCGACGTAGATGAAATATATCATAGAATGCCATCGAACTGTGTATCTATGTATGTATTAACACGATGTGCTGAACGGGGTGAGAATAGCTTGAGCTACCTCATCCCTTTGTGTGTATTTTACCTCAATAAACTTATTTCAATTTCAATTTTAATGCCATCGAATGCATGCATATTCAGTTATAGAGAACGTCGAGCAAAGCTACAGAGGTTATATAGTTACAACAGTTACAAAGCTACAGAAGTTACGAAATAATGCTATATATTCATCTACGGGGACAGGAGGATGGTAAATATAGTGTTTAGATTTTTTTTTTTAAATTTACTGTCACAAGTCAACTCTTAACATCGGAAACTGTTAAGTACAAATGTGACTTTCCTCTTCATTGATAAATCAATCATAGTATGGCCTATGTTGGGGTAGGTACACATGTACGTGAAGAAAGTAGTGTATAGACCCTAAGAAAGTAACACACAACCTAAGAAAGTAACACACAACCTAAGAAAGTAACACACACATACCCTAAGACAAGAAAGGTAAAAGCTTTTGGCCAGACGGTCACCTGGTGTGAGGTTAGCGGCGCTCTGGAAGACGAGGGCGTTATGATCGAGAGCCACAGCCAAGGAGTGCCTCAATGCCACGTCCCGAGCCAGCAGGTGCCACAGGTGAGCCAAAGACCCCTCGTCTGCCTCCACAGTAGCAGGAGTAGTTGCCGCAGAAGTGTCAAGAACTGTCCCTGCAGTAGTTGTGGGAGCAATGGCGCCGGGGGCAATGGGAGTAGTGGCAGTAGCAGTCACTCCAGCAGTGGCGGCAGCAGTCGGTGACACGTCAACGCTGTCACCCTCAACAGCGGTAGTAGCAACAGCAGATGAGTTTGAAGAAGCAGTAACAGCATGTGTGGCGGCCCCATCAGGAGTCCCACAGCTGGCAGGAGTCCCACAGCTGGCAGGAGTCCCACAGCTGGCAGGAGTCCCACAGCTGGCAGGAGTCCCACAGCTGGCAGGAGTCCCACAGCTGGCAGGAGTCCCACAGCTGGCAGGAGTCCCACAGCTGGCAGTAGTCCCACTCCTCACCTTGAGAGCAGCGCCGCCCTGAGCGGCGGCAGCAAGCAGGTCTCGGACTGATCCCACCAAACCCGCAAACGCTGAAATATTGTGATATTTGTAGTACAGGTGCTGGTGAAGACTTACATGCGCCGCCTTGTATTTCAGTGGCTTAACTTACTCATATGATTCATATACAAGATGGTGATAACCTGTGCTGGTAAATAACACCTTATCCTCCTAAAATGATAGTGCGTGTGTAAACGGTTTGGACGAACGTACAAAAATAGACTGTTGCAGCCGACAGTGTTCCCGCTTTATCTATCGGCTATCTTGAGATGATTTCGGGGCTTTAATGTCCCCGCGGCCCGGTCCTCGACCAGGCCTCCACCCCAGGAAGCAGCCCGTGACAGCTGACTAACACCCAGGTACCTATTTTACTGCTAGGTAACAGGGGCATAGGGTGAAAGAAACTCTGCCCATTGTTTCTCGCCGGCGCCTGGGATCGAACCCAGGACCACAGTATCACAAGTCCAGCGTGCTGTCCGCTCGGCCAACCCTACCCTCCCTCTTCTCTACACCCCCCTTCCCTCCCTCTCCTCTACACCCCCTACCCTCCCTCTACACCCCCTACTCTCCCCTCTCCTCTACACCCCCTACCCTCCCTCTACTCTACACCCCCCTACCCTCCCTCTCCTTACTGACCGTAAGCCCTGAAGTCGTGTGTATCCGGACGAGTGTTCCTCAGCTGCTGCTCCTGGAGCACTCTCAGCACCTGCCGCTCCTGCAGGAGGTTCTTCAGGAGCACCAAGCTCTCAGCCTTGTGACCCGCCTTGTTCTCCCGAAATTTGAGAAGCTGACCCTGCAAATATGTACGAGCACATCACACACACATGGCCGAAGAGGAGGAGGACGAGGGAGAGAATCAGTAATAGCGAGAATCCGTCTTGGATACAAATATCCATGGAGATATGGAATGGAAACAACAGTTGATCAGCGAAGTTGCAGAATCTGTGGTGAGAGTGACGGACACCGCCTTGACCACTATCTACGTGAATGTGAACACCTGAGAGACATTAGGAATATGTGTAGAATAATAAACCCCACATTGTTTGAGTTAGGAAAACACTATTTGTCAAATATTGATACTATTCTTAAAAGATTTCCCCATTTTGCACCCGCAAGATAACGTAAGCATTTAAGGGTTGATAGATGTTAATCTTCTTGTTTGAGGAGCTGTTCACTTGAGACAGTTAAGCAAGTCCCAGCTGTGTCTGGGTACAAGTGACAGGATGAACAACCCAGCGGGTTTTCTTCCTATTGGGGAGTGTTGTACATGCTGCTATGGCGGTGTGTCCACTCACAAGATGAGTGGCGCTGCTCAATAAACTCGCCCCTCGGGCCAAAATTTAAAAAAAAATAAAAAATCACACACACACACACACAGACACACATACACACCCTAACTCTGTTTTCATTCCCTCATGACCGTCAGCGATCCGAGCTCAGCCCTCAGGAGCAGGAGACCGATGATCCAAGTGTGAATGTTACTTCATGCGGGCTATTATGGTTGGCATCTTAGCACTGGGGGACTACACGCGACATATGGACGCGGTGTTAGCGAGCGTCGTTGTGAATATGAGTGAAGGCCGCGGGTGAATGTTCAAGTTTCCCCCGTTGCTCACCTCCGAGGTCATTGTGGAGTTTTTGTGGTGCTTTCGTGGCTATTTTTTTTTTTTACTGAAACGCCAATGCCGGGTCGAAGGCCCTTAACGGTCGGGGGATAGAGGGTGGGGAGGAGAGGGAGACACAAAAGGGTGGGGGAAAGTGGCACTTAGGTAGGAGTGCCTCAAGGTTCATAGGTTGTGTCAGCACCCACGCCTTGGAACTCCAGCCCTAGAGCATATTCGCCAGTGGGTACCTGGACATAAGACCACCTTATTCATTAGTGTATGTGGTGGTAGGGCCCAGACATGAGCCTTGTACGGTGAAATGGCATACAAAAGGCCTAACGGTAATCCATGTTGCAACTGATTATCTACTGTATTACAAACACAAATATGAGAGTACCTGATCATAAATGATTGGCTGATTATAGACTGAGTTGGCCAGAGACTATTCAGTGCAGCAGTGAGTAAGGAAGCCGTGCCTTCAAAGTGCTCCACAACTACTCTTTCTCGTAGACTAACTACTCGCGTCCAAAACGAGAGCCTCCAATAAACACAATGAGACATTGGGAACTTAATAATTAATAAAATTTCAGAGGGACTATTGGCCCTTTCGACGCAGCTCCAGTTTATATCCACTCAAACCCATTCATTTATATGTCCAACCTACGCTTGAAACACTCCAGCACTCCCACGTCTATTATGTTTATCGACAATTTAGTCCATGAAACTACATTCCATGTTTCCAAGGTGAGATATAAACCTTGGCTCGGAGACCTGTGGAGGACCATGATAGCGTGGCAATAGCAGCAGCAGCAGGGGAACATGATTGCCACATAAAAGATACGGAGGGAAATTGACAAGGTGGAGAAGGACATCCTCTTTAAAGTGAGAGAAATTAGCACGAGAGGACTTAGGTGGAAACTGGAAACTCAAATTAGTCGAAGAAATATAAGGAAATACTCGTACCTTGTACGGTAGTCAAGACGTAGAAAGCAGTGAAAGAAGAAGTTGTGGAAGCCATCTCTATCCACAATTTTATGGCCAAATTTGACAAAGAATTTGAAGGTCAGAATAGATAAATTTCTTATATAACATATTTCGTTGAAAACGATAGAAAGTTTTAGATTTATGATTGTGGCACAAATCTTCCCGATATTCCTTACGTTTTTCTTATTTTTTTATGTTTTTCTTCTTTTTCCCCCTAGAGGGGGGAAAGGGAGCCGGTCGGCCGAGCGGACAGCACACTGGACTTGTGATCCTGTGGTCCCGGGTTTGATCCCGGGCGCCGGCGAGAAACAATGGGCTGAGTTTCTTTCACCCTATGTCCCTGTTACCTAGCAGTAAAATAGGTACCTGGGTGTTAGTCAGCTGTCACAGGCTGCTTCCTGGGGGTGGAGGCCTGGTCGAGGACCGGACCGCGGGGACACTAAAGCCCCGAAATCATCTCAAGATAACCTCAAGATAAGAGGGGACCTGACTGAGAGGAAAGTGGTTATAGCGACAACGGCAAATAATATATCAAGCCAGGATAACCAGATGAAGTGTGGAGGAGGAGGAGGTCAGAGAGCCGAGGTTAAGGCCGGGGTCATGACCAGGCAGCACGTACCACCATCAAGAACTTGACCTTTCACCTATATAAGAGCCCGACCTTTTTGTCCCCGCACGCAATCTTCACATACTTGGACTGGGCGACATAGCGACCACCTTGCTTTATGCGGGTCTGCGTTCAATCCTCTCCTCATAGCCCTTCCATACTGTCATTCTAGTTTAGTGTTTTTTCCTAATATTTATCTTATTGTCTTGTGCTTCATAATACCTTAGGTTGACAACAGTATTAGTCGAAACATTGCTGAAAATAATACATTTAAGAGACCGGAAGACACCGCGCTGAGACGTATAATGAGGCTAGATACGAAGATTATTAATGTTCAACATTAATGAACATTAATGTTGAAGTTATTCACACTTAGCGATGGAAAACGTTATTATTATCCACCTAGAGGTTAAAGGTTGAATGCCTAAGGTTGAAGGTCAGGTGCTGGGAGCTAGCTTCTCTTAACTCTGCAGAGGGAATAGTCTTGGGTACGGGACCAACACAGGCTGATCAGGGTTATCTTGAGATGATTTCGGGGCTTTTTTAGTGTCCCCGCGGCCCGGTCCTCGACCAGGCCTCCACCCCCAGGAAGCAGCCCGTGACAGCTGACTAACACCCAGGTACCTATTTTACTGCTAGGTAACAGGGGCATAGGGTGAAAGAAACTCTGCCCATTGTTTCTCGCCGGCGCCTGGGATCGAACCCAGGACCACAGGATCACAAGTCCAGCGTGCTGTCCGCTCGGCCGACCGGCTCCCTGGGTGGCCACAATTCAAGATGGAAGAGTATGCCAGGGTCACATTCTGACTCCCACGACGATTTTTGGCACTGACCGCTGGTTACACCTTGCTAAACATTTTCAAAACAAAAATGATTAAGAATCACTGAAGCAACTGTATTAATCTTTCAGAAAATATATTATGATTCCTTAAGACTTAAGAGAATCACACCAAATATTTCACATTTGACCACATGAAAATCGCATGGGGTTTCAATAAATGTAATATAAATGTCAATAAATGCTAATATTTCTTATATTTCTTAAATCAATCAGTTTAGCCTGACTTCAATCAGTTCATGTCCGTCACATACCCAAGAACAATTCCCCTGCAAAGTTCGCTGAGGGCTTGCCCCAAACATCTGGCTTCCAACTTTGGAGAGATAAACAGACAGGCAAACAATGAGAGTCTCTCTTTATTAATATAGATTATTCACCGATATGAGCAAAATTAATCCATTTTTTTTTTAGCTATTTATACTTTGGTTGTAGTAGCATAAAACAGACACTTCTCCCACACCCTCGCTGGCCTTTTGAAGCCCTCCACCGTTCTCAAAGCAAATGGTCGACTATTATATTTGGAATATTTTACACTGCTCGGCTACTCCCACCAGCAGACCACCCACGTGCCAATGGTAGACTATCATATTGTTTTGTAAGTGAGTTGTTGTTGTTGTTAAAGATTCGCTACCTGGAACAAGAAGTTCCAAGTAGCACGGGCTATGGTGAGCCCGTAGTGAATGTTAAGTAAGAGAGAGTCAGCGAAAAGACAGAGACAAACACAGGCAGAATCTGACAGTCATTGTGAAAGAGACAGACAGACAGAGACAGAGATAGGCCTGTCTGTCTCTTGATTGCCACAGACGGTCTGTCTCTTGACGATCAGACAGTAATACAGAGAGAAGAAAGAAAGTGGGAGAGAGAGAGGGGAGAGTTGAAGAGAGCAAAGAAGAAGAAATATTTGAAGAGGGAGGAGGAGGAAGAGGAGAGGGATGAGAAGGGAGAAAGTTAGATAAGGAGATATGAGAAGATAAGGGGATAAGGAAAGCGACGAGAGAGGGAAGATTGGGGTGAGAGAGGGAAGTGGCAAAATGGTGGAGAAGAACCCAGGGACAATTGGATACTCCACTAGTTTATTTGTATATGAGAATGTCTGTCTATCCAAGGTTGGAGGCCAGATGCCTTAGGCTAGCCCCACCTAACTTTGTAGAGGAAACGTTATGGGGTATGGGATAGACATAGGCTAGTTAGGATCGGGTTAAGTCAAATACTTTAAGAAATATTAGCCTTTATAGAGACCTCCATGTGGCGTTCATGACGTCCAGTGTGATTCCCGTGGAGTTTACAGTGCTTCGTAATAATCAATTTTCTGGCAGATCCATAGAGTTGTTTTAGTTCGTTCTAATCAAAGGACAAAGTGGGTGACCAAGGGGGAGGAAGACCAGGGGTAGCAGAGACCCGAGTGCAGCCGGGTACCTCTTCTATATATTATNTTACATTAGAACATTAGAAGAAAGGTAACTGCAGAAGGCTTATTGGCCCATACAGGGCAGCTCCTATTTATATCCAACCCAATCTCATTTACTGTATATATGTCTAGCCTACGCTTGAAACAATCAAGGGGTCCTACTTCTGTTATTTTTTTTTTTTGCAGGGATATTCCTGCGCGGGCCCTAAGCCTCTGGCTGGCCCACTAAGTGTCGAACTTCTATTATGTTATGCGGTAATTGGTTTCACAATCAACACCCTGTTACCGAACCAGTATTTACCCAGGTCTTTCCTAAATCTAAACTTATCCAATTTATAACCATTGTTTCGTGTTCTATTTTGTATTGATCCTTTAATACCCTATTAATATTCCCTTTGTTATGTCCATTCATCCACTTGTAAACCTCTATCATGTCACCCCAAATTCTTCGCCTTTCTAGAGAATATAAATTAAGCTTTATCATTTTCTCTCATATGACAGGTTTCTAATTTGGGGGATTAACTTTGTCATCCTACACTGGACCCGTTCTAGTGAATTTATATCCATTCTATAGTATGGCGACCAAAACTGAACTGCATGATCTAAATAGGGCCTAACAAGAGCAAGATATAGCTGAAGAACAACACCAGGTGTTTTGTTAGTAACGCTTCGATTAATAAGTCCCAGTGTCCTGTTTGCATTAAAACGAACATTTATGCATTGATTCTTTGGTTTTAAATTCTTACTAATCACAACTGCCAAATCCTTTTCACAATCAGACTTCGCAATCTCAACACTATCTAGCTCGTATCTTGTAACTCTATCATCATTTCCATAACCTCAAAACCTTACATTTGTCAACATTAAACTGCATCGGCCAATCTGTTGACCATTTCAAACCCCTAATTAGATCGTCTTGAAGTGATAGTTAGTCTTTTTCCGTGTTTTTTTTCCTTCCCGATTTTCGTATCATCGTCAAATTTACAAATATTGCTGCTCAAACTTGAATCTAAATTATTTATATATATATTATGAATGACAGGTCCCAGGACAGAGCCTTGAGGTACTCCAATTACAATATTTTCCCACTCTGACTTAACCCCATATATACTAATTCTTTGTTTCCTTTGGTATAGCCATGCCTTAATCCAACTTAATATAGCACCCCAATACCATGAGCCTCTACCAGAAGCTTTGCTAAAGTCAAGGTGCACAACGTTACAAACCTTACCACTATCAACTGCCTCAACTATGCTGGGATAAAGTAGTAACAAATTTGTTAAACATGAACGACCGTTAGTAAAAACCATGTTGTGAATCATTAATCTTATGTTTTTCAATATGAAGACGAATGGTATTTGCAATTATCGATTCCACCAACTTTTCCCATGATAGACGTTAAGCTAATTGGCCGATAGTTTGACGCAAGTGATCTATCTTCTTTCTTGAAAATTGGAACTACACTGGCAACCATTCACAACTCTGGCACTCTGCCTGACTAATGATTTATTAAATACGGTAGAGAACGGCTCGCAAAGCTTCCCTTTACGTTCTTTAGCACCCTGGCAAACACTTCGCCCGGCCTGGGGATTTGTTTGGCTTGAGTTTCATCATTTGTTTAATAACAACCTCCCTCGTAACTTCTAAACAAGTCAACCTGTCCTCTTCTCACCAACATTACGAGCTTAGAAACTTCACAACCCAAGGTTATTATTATTATAAACAACGTTAGAGTGCTTCAGAGCTCATAAACTGTCTAGTGAATATAAACACAATTGCCATGATTAAGGAAAGATGTACATGTTTCGTAAATAGTTGCTTAAATGCCTGAAGAATCTTGGTCATGGCAGTCGGAAGTGTGGCCCTGACGCTGACCTTCTCGGGGGCGGGGTTCCAGGGCCTCGTCTGCACATCCTGCAGGAGGTCCTGGACGAAAGCGTCGTTGAAGACCCTCATGGTGTGGAGGTGGGGGCACTGGTCGGGGCGGGCGTCGACGTCTGAGATCGGCGTCTGGTCGACGTACTCCTCGAAGAACTCCTCTCCGTTCTTCTCCAGCCCCCATACGTCACCCTCGTAGCCCTCCAAGTTCATGAGTTTGCCGTAGGGCGCCTCGTTGCTGACGTAGGGGATGTAGCCCTGAAGGGAGGGAGGGAGGAACGTTTAAAGTAGGTAAATATTAATATATACATTCTTTAAAACTTTAGGAGAGAATAATATGTATAGTCTCCAGCAATTATAGCTGAACTTAGGACGCCATTTTGAAAAATGGCGGCCCAGACAGCTCTTTTTGTGAACGACTTTTAAGCGTCGTAAAGTCAAAACAAACAACTAACACCTTTACAGTTAATCTGAGAGTCAGAACCACAAACAAAACTTGCCCAGACATGCAACATATATGCAGGCGATGAGTCACAATAACGTGGCTAAAGTATGTTGACCAGACCACACACTAGAAGGTGAAGGGACGACGACGTTTCGGTCCGTCCTGGACCATTCTCAAGTCGATGAACTTGTCGATGATTCTCATCGACTTGAGAATGGTCCAGGACGGACCGAAACGTCGTCGTCCCTTCACCTTCTAGTGTGTGGTCTGGTTAACATGCAACATACATACATCCAAACAGTTATTTGTTCCTGCGTAAGTTTCCGAGCTGAATGACAAAAGATCAAGCGGGACGCACTGAAGGCTTAGCTTCAGGGTAATGTATGCTTAGCTCCCTAGTGTGTGTATATATATATACACTCTGAAATTTATTCTCAGGCTCTTGGGTGTAGGAACACTGAGAGTTGACCTTAATCTTGGACCGTTCAGGGCTACAGTGTGCGTGCTGACTGGTGAGCAAGTTAGTGTGCTTAGTAACCCTCCAGAGGCTGATCATACACACAGTTGTACACTGTGTGTGTGTGTGTGTGTGTGTGTGTGTGTGTGTGTGTGTGTGTGTGTGTGTGTGTGTGTGTGTGCGTGTGTGTCTGTGTACTCACCTAGTTGTGTTGCGGGGGTTGAGCTCTGGCTCTTTGGTCCCGCCTCTCAACTGTCAATCAACTGGTGTACAGGTTCCTGAGCCTACTGGGCTCTATCATATCTACATTTGAAACTGTGTATGGAGTCAGCCTCCACCACATCACTGTCTAATGCATTCCATCTGTTAACTACTCTGACACTGAAAAAGTTATTTCTGACGTCCCTGTGGCTCATTTGGGTACTCAGTTTCCACCTGTATTCCCTTGTTCGCGTACCACCAGTGTCGAATCCTTGTCCACCCTGTCGATTCCCCTGAGGATTTTGTAGGTAGTGATCATGTCTCCCCTTACTCTTCTTTCTTCCAGTGTCGTAAGGTGCATTTCCCGCAGCCTTTCCTCGTAACTCATGCCTCTTAGTTCTGGGACTAGTCTAGTGGCATACCTTTGGATTTTGCGAGAAGTCAAACTTTGCAAACATTGAGAGAAACGAGTCTATACCCTCCGGGAGATCATTTACATAAATCAGAAACAGTATAGGTCCAAGGACTGACCCCTGCGGGACTTCACTCGTAACATCTCGCCAATCTGAGACCTCACCCCTCACACTGACTCGTTGTCTCCTGTTGCTTAGGTACTCCTTTATCCAATGGAGTACCTTCCCTTTCACACCGGCCTGCATCTCCAGCTTTTTCACTAGCCTCTTGTGTGGCACTGTGGTGTGTGTGTGTGTGTGTGTGTGTGTGTGTGTGTGTGTGTGTGTGTGTGTGTGTGTGTGTGTGTGTGCGTGCGTGTGTGTGTACACTGAGCAGCTCTGAGGATATACTGATCGGTAGCGCAATAACGTCCTGCAGGGGAAATGCAGACAATTTTTTTTTGTTGGCATAGAGCAGAGACCAGCGAGACGAGTATTCCTATCGTGCTTGGCAGTGTGTCCCCCCCCCTCCCTCCCTCCCTCGCTCCCTCCCTCATCCCCCTCCCTCCCCCCACGTCTCTCCCTCACTTCCCCCTCCTTCCCTCTCCCTTGCTAGCCCCTCCCTTCATTCCTCTCCCCTCTCCGTCGCTCCCCCCTCCCCCTCTCTAACCCCTTCCCTCCTCATTCGTCACTACCAGGTGAGCACTGATAGGTAAGCCCACAACACCCACTGTCCTTATTTCCCCTTATAATCCCCATCATTAACCCCCTCCCGAACTTACCATTACCCTCCCCCCCTCTACCTATTACCCACCTATCTCCCCATCTCCCTCCCCACTACCCAACTATCACCATTCCCTAGGCCTGGCCTAGCTCTGGTCTCCATGATGATCCCACCTGCGTCACCGCCTGCGTCAGCACCTGCGTCAGCACCAGGGCAAAGACGTGTGCTGCGGGGTCCTGCTGGTAGGATGCGAAGTCCAGCCTCAGGGAAGTGTAAACGTCCTTCGCCAGCAAGACGGCCGACCGGACCTGCCCCACCTGTAGCAGGCCTCGGTAATCCAGCAACCTGTTTTGTTTTTTGGGGAGATACAGCAAGGAGCATAACACCAGATGTCAGTAATTGTATGGGTGACCGCTCGGCCGGCTTGACATGCAGCTATAGAGAGCAGTTGATAATCTTATTTTTCTCCCATTTCAAACACGAAAGGTCAGTCTAGCTGTAAGGGATGACATTAAGAACTCTTACTTCAAGATGTACGGGTCAACACAATGGGATCTGTATAACAAGGACCTAAACAGGGTTATGTTGTGACGAGAGACACTGGCAGTCTGGTTTGTGTTTGGTTTAAAAAGTCTATTGATCTCCCAAAGGTTATTAAGTGACTTAATAACCACATTCCCTCAATGACCAACCCCCAAGTATACTTCAGTCCTTAACATTGTTGTCATAAATATTGCGTAAATGCTGGTTCATCCAGCAACCGCATTCCCTGTTTTGTAAAAAAAGAAAATGATTTTACTCACTGATTTTGTTCGAACACTTGTGTTCAAAACGCCTTTGTCTAAATGCTTCACACACACACACACGTACTGTAAATACAATGAATTGCCAAGAGAAACCAAACACCTAGTCTAACCGACCTTGCGAGCTAGACGCAAGTATACAGTAACCAGCCCGTCCTTATGAACAACGCAACCCGTCCTCGACTCAAGTCCATTCCATCCAGCGGTTGACCCCTCAGACACATTCACCAATTTTAACATGCTGTTCATTCAAAACAGGAATTTTCTCAAATATAAATTAATATTATACTATATTAGCATATAGTGCATTTATAGGCATAGGTTAGGTTAGGTGTTTAGGTTCTGTTGGCGATTATTTGTATTTGTAGTACGTGGGTGAAGCATTTACAGCGTTGTGGTTCGAACAAAATTCGTCAGTGAAGCACTTGTTCCGGAAGTGTTCGAACGTCAACAGTTGTGAGTCGTGTGTAAACCGTTTTTCATTCATAAACAGAGGGGGGGAGGGGTTTGGCGGGTGCATGGAATCACTTTGGGTCTTTGGATGACGGGCTGAAACAAAGGCCAAAGGCTCGGTAATCCAGCCGCCAAATCTCCTCTTTATGAATGAAAACGGTTTACACACGACTCTCAATTAATGACGTTCGAAAAGTGCTTTGCTGACGGTGTCTGTTCCAATCACAACTGTGATTGAAAAAAACACTGCAAACACATAACGTAACTTAATTTAGACCTATCTATACACCAAACTTTAATATATAATAATGTTAATTAATATAGGAGAAAAATACCAATTTCGGACACAGCCTTCGTTAATATTGACGAATGTGTCCTTGGCTTAGTTGTTGCTTGGACGGGTCTGAGGACGGCCCTGAGGGCGCCGGAGGCTGTGTGGATAGCACGCTGGACACGTAGTCCTGTAGCCCGGGTTCAATTTCCGGCGCCGGCGAGAAACAATGGGCAGAGTATCTTTCATCCCTGATGCCCCTGTTACCTAGCAGTAAATAGGTACCTGGGAGTTAGACAGCTGCTACGGGCTGCTTCCTGGGTGTGTCTGTAATGGGGGAGGGGGGGAAGTTGATTGATTGAGAGTTGAGAGGCGGGGCCCAAGAGCCAGAGCCACACACCCACCCGTCCTGGCTGCTATGTCTCCTGACGAACTTCTCCACGGTGTCGGCCGAGCCTCCCCTCTCGTGCTCGGCCTGCAGGTTGTGGGCCTGGCCGTCCTCAGTCGTCAGCAGGGGACCCACCACTCTTCTGTAAGCGTACACTCTATCATTAAACTGTTGGGCTAAGTTTAACCAGAATTGTCACATTCCTAATGCGATTTTTGTTAACACAGGTTGATACTGGATTAGTTGATTTCTGACTCCTGTTAGCAGGCTGAGGAGAGCTTTCCCTTCCCACAGCTCATGGTAAGCCTTATCCACTAGTGTCCCTGGAACACAACTCGCAATTTCCTTTATATATCAGCAGATAAAGCCTCAATATTTGTCGTATTATAACCAGATAAGAATAATAAATATAACTACCGAAGACCAATTGACCCATTCGAGCAGTTCTTATTTATATATACACAAACAACATTCACTAATATGTCTAACCAACGCTTAAAACAATCCATTGATCTCACGTCTACTGTGTTACCTGATCATTTATGCTAAGAATCAAAACAACGTGTTTCCTAATACCCAGACTCACCTTCTTTTGGCTATGAGGTGCTGGAGCAGCTCTGGGTGTGGTAGGTGGCTCCGGCCCCAGCAGGAAGAGGTAGTCTGGGGCCTCCTTCCTCGCCACCCCCTGCAGCAGGGAATGGTTGGGTTAGAAAGGCCTGAACGGACGGCAATAGTGGAGGAGTTCCTTCTGCTTTAGCGTTGGTATGTTGTGGGGGAGCGTTAGTTCGGATAGTTATCTGTATGACAGTTAATAGGTTGTAAGATCGTTACAAATAGCATTGTCAGTGATGACAGCTCTCAGAGGCCGGCCAGTGGTGAGGAACAAGGAAGG
>WNGS01142304.1:2741373-2752965 GCA_020271785.1 Procambarus virginalis
CTGGCATATTATTGGTACTCTTATATGGCATTCTCACCTGTTGGTCTCTTCGCGTATGTGTTTCATGTTCTTTATTGTCCATTAATACTTTCTCCTTCACATACTTCTTCATTGTTTTCTGATTGATTTGTGTCACAACTTAGTTTATCACTAGCAGGAGAAAAGTAAGATAGTAAGATATAATAAATCCACAGTGGCCGTGATGAGGATTCGAACTTACGTCCAGGATGATCCCAGACGTGCCTTAATCGACTGAGCCACGACATAGTCAAAAGAATTGCAACCGGGATAGCTACTGCCCTCTCACGGATCCTGCAGTCTCTCCAAGACACAAACTAGGGTTTTACACAACTCCCCCCATGCAACCGGGCTCTGTCAACAGGTTCGAACCCCTCATCACGGCCCTTGTGGATTTATTCATTTGATATATCACGCTATTGTGATGTCTGTGTGAATAGTATGATATATATATATATATATATATATATATATATATATATATATATATATATATATATATATATATGTGTGTGTGTGTGTGTGTGTGTGTGTGTGTGGTGTGTGTGTGTGTGTGTGTGTGTGTGTGTGTGTGTGTGTATACTCACCTATATGTACTCACCTATATGTGTCTGCAGGATCGAGCATTGCCTCTTGGATCCCGCCTTCGAGCATCAAAAGCATTACACATATGTGTGATCACACATGTGTTTTTTCACCTAGTTGTGTTTTGCGGGGGTTGAGCTTTGCTCTTTCGGCCCGCCTCTCAACTGTCAATCAACTGTTTGCTGACTACTTTTTTTTTTTTTTTCCACACCACACACACCCCAGGAAGCAGCCCGTAACAGCTGACTAACTCCCAGGTACCTATTTACTGCTAGGTAACAGGGGCATTAGGGTGAAAAGAAACTTTGCCCATTTGTTTTGTTTCTGCCTCGTGCGGGAATCAAACCAGCGCCACAGAATTACAAGTCCTGCGCGCTATCCACCAGGCTACGAGGCCCCCTGTGTGTGTGTGTGTATGTGTGATCACACGTGTGTGTGTGTGTGTGTGTGTGTGTGTGTGTGTGTGTGTGTGTGTGTGTGTGTGTGTGTGTGTGTGTGTGTGTGTGTGTGTGTGTGTGTGCGAGTGTGTGTGTGTAAATCACAAAAATTAACACGTGATGAAAAATGTCAGTGTCAGACCACGAAGGAAAATTTAAACAGGAATTTCCTTAAGTACTTTCGTATTTAATAATACATCTTCAGAAGGGTGAATTACTAGTCAGTACATTTGAACATATATAGACAGGAGAGACGAAGTAAAGTGAGGTACAGTGACAAATATATGAATGGGATTGGGTGGCTATAAATAGGAGCTGCATCGTATGGACCAATAGGCCCATACATATATTAATAACATAAGATAGTGGGATATTAACATGGTATTAGTGAGACAAATGTGTACCAATGATCCTACTCAAATCGTCCTTTAACTGATCAATCAAAAATGGATCTAAATTATACAAACCACTGCTAATGTTCAAATTACATGATTTTTAAATCTGTATTAAGGCAGATTCAATTATGTTTCTATTGAAAGTACTTTTACAATTCGTTATTGAGGCAGCAGCCCATGCTGCACGAGCCTACATTAGTTCTCTTACTGAAGACCAGCAACACTACCAGGGAGGTTTGGGGGAATAGGCATAAGCAAGGCAACAGAGGCAGCACTTCCAGCATTCTTATCGTCATGTACAGCGCCAACGAATTAGTAGGGGAGATCCTACCAGAGCGTATGAGAAACAGCGGGAACTCAGGATCAAAAGTTCATCAAAGCAGCCAGACAATGGGAAACCATTGCACACCCTCTACCCCGACCACAAGCCCCAAAAGACCACAAACAGGCCCACAGGGATAGCCCCGTAATGGAAAAGACTCCCACAACAATGTTTGAAAATGATGATGCTGAAAACAAAGCCCGCATCCTAGCGGTAACAGCACCCCACGCCGGGGATTTTTTTATTTGCTGTGCCCAATGGAGCCTTGGGAACTCGCCTCAATCATGACGCTCTCCACATTGGAGTTGCCCTTCGCCTTCCCGCCCCATCCTCACCGAACATAGGTGCATCTGCGGAACTGCGATGGCAGACCAATATGGTCGTCATGGTCTGGTATGTTGTAAATCACAGGGTAAGTTTGCAAGACGTGAAGAAGTCAACGACATCATCAAGAGGAGCCTCACCACGGCTCGCTGCCCAGCACAAAGAGAACCACACTTATTCAGATCCAACGAACCTCTGAAGCGCCCAGACGAGGTCACCTTGCTTCCTTGGAAGGATGGTAAGCAAGTGGTGTGGGACTACACGTGCGCTGCCACACTGGCCAGTACCTACCTCCACCACAGCACATGCGAAGGGGGTGGCGCTGCTTCTTTCAGAGAATCGCAGAAAACCATGAAATACAGAGTTCTGGCACACTGCTACAGCTTTTGTTCCGATCAGTTCGGAGACCCTCGGTTTGTGAGGAAAATGTGCACTGAGGTTCCTGAAGGAATTGGGGAACAAACTGATCGGCGCTACAAAAGACCAGCGAGCGAAAAGTTTCTTGTTCCAGCGCCTCAGTGTCGCAATTCAGAGGGGAAATGCCTGTTGCATCATGAGCACGAGGTCAATTTCAGACGAATTCAAAGAAGTGTTTGACTTGCAACAATGATCGAATCTGTCTGTGACATTTATCAATGTTTCCCATTTACGTGTTTTTCATTTTACTTGTATTGGTTGTGTTGTGTATGTGTTAAGGCCACATTTTGTAATCATGTAATCTTGTACAATAAATTTCCCTATATATATATATATATATATATATATATATATATATATATATATATATATATATATATATATATATATATATATATATATATAACTGAAAACTCACACCCCAGAAGTGACTCAAACCCATACTCCCAGGAGCAACGCAACTGATATGCACAGGGATGCCTTAAACCACTTGACCATCACGACCGGACATAAGGAAGCGATAGCCGAGGCTATATGAACCACTTCCCCGCCGGCACCTGGATGGTTATCTTGGGCATAGCATTTTATCAAATCACCTCATTTTTTGGGGCAACACGTGAGGAACACAAATGCAAACAAGCCTGAATGGTCCCCAGGACTAGATACAACTGAAAACTCACACCCCAGAAGTGACTCGAACCCATACTCCCAGGAGCAACGCAACTGATATGTACAGGGATGCCTTAAACCACTTGACCATCACGACCGGACATAAGGAAGCGATAGCCGAGGCTATATGAACCACTTCCCCGCCGGCACCTGGATGGTTATCTTGGGCATAGCATTTTATCAAATCACCTCATTTTTTGGGGCAACACGTGAGGAACACAAATGCAAACAAGCCTGAATGGTCCCCAGGACTAGATACAACTGAAAACTCACACCCCAGAAGTGACTCGAACCCATACTCCCAGGAGCAACGCAACTGATATGTACAGGGATGCCTTAAACCACTTGACCATCACAGAAGTGTACATATCAGTTGCGTTGCTCCTGGGAGTATGGGTTCGAGTCACTTCTGGGGTGTGAGTTTTCAGTTGTATCTAGTCCTGGGGACCATTCAGGCTTGTTTGCATATATATATATATATATATATATATATATATATATATATATATATATATATATATATATATATATATATATATATATGTCGTACCTAGTAGCCAGAACGCACTTCTGAGCCTACTATGCAAGGCCCGATTTGCCTAATAAGCCAAGTTTTCATGAATTAATATATTTTCACTAATTTTTTTCTTATGAAATGATAAAGCTACCCATTTCATTATGTAAAAGGTCAATTTTTTTTATTGGAGTTAAAATTAACGTAGTTATATGACCGAACCTAACCAACCCTACCTAACCTAACCTAACCTATCTTTATAGGTTAGGTTAGGTTAGGTAGCCGAAAAAGTTAGGTTAGGTTAGGTTAGGTAGGTTAGGTAGTCGAAAAACAATTAATTCATGAAAACTTGGCTATTAGGCAAATCGGGCATTGCATAGTAGGCTGAGAAGTGTGTTCTGGCTACTAGGTACGACATATATATATATATATATATATATATATATATATATATATATATATATATATATATATATATATATATATATATATATATATATATATATCCCTATTATGAAGTGCAGACCAGAGCAGGACCTCACGAATACTTCTTCAACATTACAGAATCTTAAAGCCCAAGTAATAACTGGTAGTCACTCCGCTGCTACTCTTGTAATAACAGCTACTCTACCCATCTTGTGATGTTAACACTCGGGCCGTCATACGAGGAACTATGATACATAATCATACAATATATACTGAAAACTGCGTAGCCAACCTAAAGGAGTAGAACGTAGAGTGTAGAGTGAGAATTGTAGGGCTTGTAGATTGTGTAATTCTACCAGGATGGGTGTAAGGGACAATTGAATGATAAAAGGATCCTGGCCTCTCACTCGAATAATCCTGACCACTTGAGGAACTATAAAGTACACAGGAATAAGGCGGAACACCCCCAATACTAACACCTCAACAATGGACGGACTGGGGGGGGGGGAGGAGTACTGTATAATTCCGGACACTTGGTCACTGGGGCAAAGAGGACGGTAGGCCCCAATAGCACTAAGACAAGGAACCATTAATACACACACACACTGGAATGACACTTGACAATATATGACTTTATTTGAAACAATTAAATAGACACTTTTCTAACTATATTCCCTAACAGAGGCAAAGAATAAATGAGTGATGAGGTGCTTTAGTTCAAGAAAGCCGTTCTTACGCGAATGGTGTTCCACAAATTTCCTCGAGTATGTTCTCTCTTCGTGTCTACCCACACCGTCCTCCTGGGCTTCTCCCACTCTACTGTGCTCTTTCCGTGATCTCCTGCTCCCCAGCTGAACATGACGGCGTTGCACTTGAGGTGGAGGGGGTTAATCCTGGTAGATTATCATGACGGCATCAACTCTGACCACCTCGTGACTCAGTGACCGTTGACCTGTCCCACTGGTTAACTTCTACAGAAGTGTGACTTTTCCATTGTCTGGCGCTGCCTGTCTGGCGCCGCGCCTGTGGCTTGTTCACGCTGTTATGATGTTCATGTTGTTCTACTACGTACTGCTCTCTTGTTACACCCACAACACACAAAAAATATATCCCCACCTTTATTACATAATAAAAAAACATAATTACAAAAAAATCACGGACACACCTGCAACGTTGGCGAGGCGCTTCGTTCACTGGTAATTGAAACAAAGGAAGGAGAGCCTCTGCCAGTGCGTGTTCTCCCTGCCCGGCCGAGTGCCAGCGTGTTCAAACACTGTGTTTATCTCCAGTCTTGACTACTTGCGCCCGCAAAATGATGACGCGATTTCATTGCTCCACTAACTTATCGCGAAATTCTTGAGCGCAAACCTGTAATTCTTGAGCGCATTCCGCACACGAATTCTGCCAGATTGCTGCAGTATTGTGTCTTCTATTCTCTTTCGATAGATGTTGGTTATGTTTGTTTTCTCCCCCTCATTAAATTCTTTATAAATTATGGAAACAATTCAGAAAATAGACGATCTCAAAGCTTAGGTTTTCTGTCGTTATCTCAATGATTAGAGTAGTATTTGGCGGACGATTTGCACATTTGAATTCGTCAACATGTGCGTGTATCGCTTGATTCATCAACATACACGCACACTTCTTGAAGAAGAGGTGTGACACATTCTTGCTGGAAGAAGGCTACTACAAAAAAAAGAAGATAGAGAAGAAGCACTTAACTACAGACCAGTGTCGCTCAAGCATCCTTTGCAAAGTACTTGAAAAAATGAGAAGGCTAAGACTAGTTGCACACCTAGATAGAACTGGCTTTGTAAGTATACAACAACATGGCTTTAGAGAATGGAAATCATGCCTGACGAACCTCCTGGAGTTCTATGATAAGCTAACGAAAAATAAGGCATGACAGGGAAGGCTGGACAGATTGCGTATTTCTGGAGTGCTAAAAAGTCTTTGATACAGTACCACACAGGAGGTTACTATACAAACTTGAGAGGCAGACGGGAGTAGGCAGCAAAGCATTAACATGAGTAAGGAATTACCTAACGGACAGGTGTCAGAGAGTGACAGTGAGGGGCGAGAAGTGGGACTGGCGTAGAGTAACAAGCGGGGTGCCTCAAGGATAGGTGCTGGGTCCCATACTATTCCTCATTTATGTAAACGACTTGACTGCAGGAGTTGAGTCTTATATATCAATGTTTGTAGACGCCGCAAAACTAATACCTTGAGGTGATTTCGGGCTCAGCGACCCAGCGGCCCGGTCGTCGACCAGGCTTCCTCGTTGCTGGACTGGTCAACCAGGCTGTTGGACGCGGCTGCTCGCAGCCTGACTCCTCAATAATGAGGATGATTGAGACAGATGAGGATTGTAAGTTTCTCCAGGATGACTTGAACAGGTTGCAGAGCTGGTCCGAGACATGGCTGCTAGAGTTCAACACCAGCAAGTGTAAAATGATGGAAATGGGATTAGGAGCCAGGAGACCGAAAGTCTGATATATGATGAAGGGAAACTACCTCCCTATAACCACTAGAGAAAAGGACCTGGGAGTGGACATAACACCGAAGACGTATAAAATAATTAGAGGGACTTTTTTCAGGGATATTCCTGCGCGGACCCTAAGCCTCTGGCTGGCCCACCAAGTGTTGCTTGTTTCTGTTTTACTTGGGCGGAGTATGAGTATTTATGGCTCGTATGGTCGCGTCAGTAAGATTTTGCCATATGTGTTTAACAACTTCTTCTGCTCTGTTGAATCTAAGTTGAAATCTTAATGGGTTTGTAACTGTGCATTGTGTTAGATAATGTTCCAGTGGTCTGTTGTGGCTGTAACTGTGCACGGTGTTAGATAATGTTCCAGTGGTCTGTCGGGCATTTCTCCAGTGCTGACATTTCCTTAGAGGGACTGACAGGGTGGAAACAGATGAATTGTTTACAATGAATAACAACACAACAAGTGAGAAAGGATGGAAGCTTGAGACTCAGATGTGTCATAGTGATGTTAGAAAGTTTTCCTTTAACATAAGGTTAGTGAGTAAATGGAATGACCAAAAGGAGCAGGTTGTAGAGGCAAATTACATTCATAACTTTAAAAGCAGGTATGATAGGGAAATAGGTCAGGAGTCATTGTATTAGACAACCAACGACTGGAAGAGCGTCGTCCAAGAGCTAGAGCTCGATCCTGCAGGCACAAATAGGTGAGTACACACCTTGATACGTCAACATACACCCATGTCTATGGACTCAAAACCATCCTACATTTATTAGTATCAAATCTGCTGAGAGGCAACGTATTTGAGTCCAAGATTGTCTAATAGAAAAGACGGACTTTGACTCTCCGACTGGATTAACGGTCAATAAGTAAAATACACTGAGTGAAGTTGTGGAAGCCACCTCCATCCACAACTTCTTAGGGCAGATACGACAAAGAACTTGAATGGCAAGAAAGTTATTGTAAAAACTCAACTGGAACAAATAAGACCAGTAGGCGGGGCACACACAGCTAGACTCCATTTACTGTAGCTACTCTTAGGTAGGTTCATGTCGACCTTCCCCACGATACATCACCACAACAGTTGTCTTAACTATCGGGTACCTAGTTACTACTGGGTGAACTAGGTACCTGTTCACCCAGTCGAAATTCAGACTTACAACACGCAGTCTCACGTCCAAGGGGAGGAGAAGTCGGAAATATAAACTTCAATAATATATATTAATTGGGGATTAATGAGGGAACTAATAAATAAAAAGCTTCACATAAATCAATTGGGAAGTAGAGCTAGAAAAAGCAAACCTAAATCCTAGAGAAAATAGGCACAGTAGCACAAGAAATAAACTCAAGTCACGTACCACTAAGAAACACAGAAAAATATGCATATTGGAGTTAACACGGCGTTCCTACTATAGGCGAAGAAAACAAATCGCAAAACAGCTCGAATGCCTCTCTACCCCAAGAACGACAAGGAAGGCTTTGTAAGGAAATAAAAACTATCGAGCTAAATCTCTAAGAGCCATATAAAAATCAAATTAAATACTGGAGAGCCAATGAGAGCAAAAGGCCATAAGTGAAATAGAGATGAATCCAAAATACTACTTCTATGCAAAATCTAGAATAAAAACGTTATCCAACATTGGGGCCCCTCGCGCTAGAGTGATGCAATTTTCACAGATGACTACAGAGAAATAAGTAAAATATTGAGGACGACTCTGTTTTCGGTGAGCCCTTGACACGTTGAAGATCAATAATACAAATGAATTGTTTACGAATGTGACACCACCACGGAACCATATATATCAGATGTCACCCTAACCCCACTGGACATTGATGTAACCATAGACAGCACACCATGCACTCTGCACCACGCCCAGACTCGTGGAATTCTATATTCATCAAGTAGTTCAAAACACTACTATCACAGACCCTAAACATCTTTTGGAGACGGAGCCTACATACTGGTGTCGTCCCTGATATACTTAAAACAGCGGAGACCGCACCGCTTCACAAAGGGGGTAGTAAAGGAGATGCAAATTTGTTTACAAATATTTGAAAGAGTGATAAGAAGTACGATTACAAATCACATGTAATCACAACATCTACATAACCCTGGACAACACGGGTTCAGATCAGAGCGCTAATGCCTCTCACAGTTGTTAGATCACTATGATATGACCTTAGGTAACGCTATGGAAGACAAGCAAAACGCTGATATAATATACACAGAAGACACAAAATAATATAAAACAGAAACCACATATAAAAGGCAGTCAAATTACGCTATAGAACAGAAAAAAGCAAGTTAAGGATCTGGGAGAAACAAACTCTCACAAGTCGAGCCTGGCCTCGGGCCGGGCTTGAGGAGTAGAAGAACTCCCAGAACCCCATCAACCAGGTTATCAACCAGGTATCAACCATCAGAAGACCTCACCTTTACAGAACACAATAAGTAGATGTCACGACTGCCAGAAAAATAACAGGTTGGATACCAAGAACCTTTCAAACAAGAGATGCCAACCAATGATGATACTTTACAAGACTCTGGTGCTCTCTTGTGTGGAATATTGTTGCATAATAATAGCCCCATTCATTGCTGGTAAAATTGCAGACCTGGAGAGCGTGCAAAATCCTTAACTGTTAGAACTCCACTAAAACAATCTAAATTATTGGGACCTATAAAAGTTTTATATTATTAGAGCGCAGGCGGGAGAGATACATAATAATCTACACGTGGAGAATAGTAGAGGGGCTGGTCCCAAACCTGCACCACATAGAAATAAATCACATGAGACCAGAAGGCATGGCAGGATATGCAGAATACCTCCGTTGAAGAGCAGAGGTGCAACAGGTACTCTGAGAGAGAACTCTATCAACATCAGAAGCCCGAGACTGTTCAACACGCTTCCACTACACATAAGGGACATAACTGGCCGACCCCTCACAGTGTTCAAGAGAGAACTTGAACTAACCTCCAAAGGATAATTGATCAACCAGGCTGTGATTCATACGTCAGGCTGCGAACAGCTATATTCAACAGCCTGATTGACCAGACCATCATCCAGGAGGCCTGGTCAGAGACCGGGCCGCGGGGACGTTGATCCTTACACAAGGTAACCACAAGGTAATCATTATTTGCAGGTGATACTAGGATTTTCATGAGATAGACAACAAACGCTATATTAGTGAAGTGCTTCAGTGAGCCACAGAAAATAACATGATGTTTAATAGACAAGTTCTACCTACTGTGCTGTAGAAAAACATAAAATATGAAAACAGGAAACTACATATCGACTACATACTACACACACACAGTCAAATCACACGGTAGAACGAAAAAGCAATATAAAATATTTGGAAGTATTCATGTCGGAAACCATACTATTAAAAAACAAGTAAAATAGCAAACAAAATGCAAAAAAAGACAGGTTGGATACCAAGAACCTTTCAACCCCGCGAGGCCAAACCAATGATAGTACTTTTGAAGCGGAATATTATTGCACACACAATTCAAAGCTGGAGAAATTCCTGATCTGAAATCCATTCAATAAAATATTAATTTATTGAAACTGTTTAAAAATGTCTAAAGTTGTATACTCTAGACCACAGGTTCCCAAACTGGGGGCCATTGCCCCCTGGGGAGCTTTTTTTCAATTTGCAGGGGAAGGGGCGCCGTAAGTTGAGCGAGGAGTGAGAGAGAGAGACCCAGCCAGTGGAGTGAACTCACAGGTTGCTAAAAATGTATTTAATACTGAGTGTAGGAGGTCATTAATATGGACGCTGTATTAAGAGCGGTAAATGACCATAAAGAGTCGGGAACCACTGATCTAGAGCAAAGGCGAGACAGATACATGATAATTTACATTTGAAAAATATTAGAGGGACAGTTCCAAATCTGTACAAGGAAATGATTCCTCAAGAGACTAGGCTCGAGGCACGGTAGGAAGGGCAAAATAGCTCTCTCTCCTCTCTCTCTCTCTCTCTCCGATGAAAAGCTGCTGTGAGGCGAAGCTGGAGTATCCTCTCCAGGGCGCAAAGCCTGGGTAGGTAGATATGAAGGAGAAGCTGTTACCCATGCAGCAGGTCTCCCTATGACGAAAAGCAAAAGTGCAATAAATCCGTTGCGAGACAATTCTGTTAACATTAAAGGACCAAAACTTTTCAACATTCTCCCTCTATATATATATAAGACATCTGGTCGACCTCTTACGGTGTCATAGTATTACCAAAGAAGTGCCAAGCCGCGAAGACCAGGGGCCAGATTCACGAAGCAGTTACACAAGTACTTACGAACGTGTACATCTTTCATCAACCTTTGACGCCTTTGGTTACATTTATTAAACAGATTACAAGCATGAAAACTTCCCAATCAACTGTTGTTATTGTTATAAACAGCCCCTGGTGCTTCGGAAGCTCCATATAACTGTTTAATAATTGTTAAACAAAGCGCCAAAAAGAGACTAAGAGATTACAGTAGTTCTAAGTACATTGCGTACTGCTTCGTGAATCTGGCTCACTATACTATATTGTTTTATACTGCTCCTATATGTATAGGTGATATATATATTGATTATATAATATATATATATATATATATATATATATATAATTTATATTATTATATTTATTTACTATATAGTTTTACACCTGGTAAAAGAGAAATGATAAACGCCCAAAAGGGCTACCTGATCAACCGGGCCGTGCTTCCTACGTCAGACTGCGAGCCGGGGCCATCTAACAACTGGGTTGACCCCCATCACCCAGGCAGGTCTGAGTCACCGGGCCGCCAGGGCATTGATCCCCGGAACAGCCACCAAGGCAGAGCCCGCACAGCCAGATGGTTGTACCACCCTCCGTGCTCTGCAACTCAGTACACTGGTTTCATATAAATATATGAGATAACACAAGCGATGTCATTGTATTAAACTACTCTTATCGATCCTGCATCATATGTATGTAGTGCATTTGAGGGAGTACATGTGGTGAGTACATGTACTCC
>WNGS01142304.1:2803729-2820974 GCA_020271785.1 Procambarus virginalis
TCCTATTTCCTACAGGAGCGACAGTGACCGAGACGAAACTAAATTGGAACACATACTAATTGTCATCATTTTCAGACGTGTTTCGTAAATGAGTAGTTATGGAGGATAGTGAAGAGGGAGGGAGGGAGAGATGGTGGGTGGTAAGATGTAGTCTCTCAAGTGGGTGCTCAGCTTTACAATCAGAGATGCTATATAGCCATTCAAAAGGCTTTGGCACCGGCTCTTGCTGAACACGGAAATACGTTATTATAGATTCAGATTCGAGAACTGTCATTTAAGCCTTGTAAAGCGAATACGTATCTGTGTGTGTGACAATATCCTTCAGACAAGGAATGTTTAGCATTAATGCTAAGCTTCAGATGCCAGGGTCGTCGAATGCTTTATCACGTGTCGCAGTCATGTTAAATGCTCGGGATGATAGGCATATTGTGATAAAACTTGCAACTAAGAGGGAAGATGTAGACATTTAGATACCACAGAGTCCAACCACCCCGTCCTCTTAAAATTACGCCGTATTTCGCTTGTTTGCCTGTATGGCCAAAAATGGACGTATTTGAAATGAAATCGGCTCACGAAAGTGACATACTGTCCCGTTTTCTGTTGTGAGTCCTCTGGCTCTCGGTTAGGTTAGGAGAGGAAACTTTCAATTAACGGTTTTCATGACTTTTTGAAGCCTTAGGAGACTTCTTGCCCTCCTAACCTACCAGAGGACCCTTAACTTGCCGTTTTGGAAAACAAAAACCCAAATTTAATTTCTATTTTTCATTTTCAAATTACATCCATTTTCGGCTTAAGAACATTATTAGAGATGTGCACTGCAGAAGATGTACAGTGACCACAACTTAGCAACATCGGGATCTGCGGGTTAATGGCACAAGACTTCAACCACTTATTTTGATGAAAGGTAGCAATGGAAACTAAGACACAGAGAGGGTTTTACATCGCATTCAGCATGCATACCCAGAAGAGGACATGTCAGCATTGTGGAGCAATGCCCGTCACCCCGCTGGTACGTCACCCCCCGTCTAAGTGAGATTGAAATTGAAATAAGTTTATTGAGGTAAAATACACACAAAGGGATGAGGTAGCTCAAGCTATTCTCGCCCCGTTCAGTACATCGTGTTAATACATACATAGACACCATCACAAGCAATAAACATATTACCGAACATTCTGAGAGATAAACATATACATTTCCTCTAAGTGAGATGGTAGGTACTTAGCAGGCCTACCCAGAGGCTTAGGGTCTGTGCAGGAACCATTAAACTGCAACCCCTGGCGAGCACGCGTCCTGCGGGCCATAAACTGCGAGCGACCAGGAAGACCCCATCCATCCACAGATCTCCAGTATCAGCTATTGGTACTGGTAATGGCTCCAGAGGGCCTCCACTTACGGGCTATTCATGCCCGGGCCACCTTTAGGGTGGCTTAATCTTCATCAATCATCATCAATCGAACATCCTTGACACAAAAAAAAATCCGGTTGTAGCGCCACAAACACCACCAACAGGGAGCCGTCGACCGAGCGGACAGCACGCGGGACTTGTGATCCTGTGGGCTTGGGTTCGATCCCAGGCGCCGGCGAGAAACAATGGACAGAGTTTCTTTCACACTATGCCCCTGTTACCTAGCAGTAAATAGGTACCTGGGTGTTAGCTGTCACGGGATGCTTCCTGGGGGTGGAGGCCTGGTCGAGGACCGGGCCGTGGGGACACTAAAGCCCCGAAATCATCTCAAGATAACCTCAAGATAACACCGGTAGCAGCGCCACAAACATCAACAGCATCACCACCAAAACCAACACCGGTAGCAGTACTGCCAACACCGGTAATACCTAAGTGGCTTTTATGGGGGTTCAACTTTTTATGCCCACTATGTGCCTCTATATTTTTTTCTACTGCCGCTCTCAGGATGGGTAACAGGTCTACAGCCACTCACAAGATGAGTATGAGGTCCACAACCACTCACAAGATGAGTGTGAGGTCCACAGCCACTCACAAGATGAGTATGAGGTCCACAACCACTCACAAGATGAGTATGAGGTCCACAACCACTCACAAGATGAGTGTGAGGTCCACAGCCACTCACAAGATGAGTGTGAGGTCCACAACCCCTCACGAGATGAGTATGAGGTCCACAGCCACTCACAAGATGAGTGTGAGGTCCACAGCCACTCACAAGATGAGTGTGAGGTCCACAACCCCTCACGAGATGAGTATGAGGTCCACAGCCACTCACAAGATGAGTGTGAGGTCCACAACCACTCACAAGATGAGTATGAGATCCACAGCCACTCACAAGATGAGTGTGAGGTCCACAACCCCTCACGAGATGAGTATGAGGTCCACAGCCACTCACAAGATTAGTGTGAGGTCCACAACCCCTCACAAGATGAGTATGAGGTCCACAGCCACTCACAAGATGAGTATGAGGTCCACAGCCACTCACAAGGTGAGTATGAGGTCCACAGCCACTCACAAGATGAGTATGAGGTCCACAGCCACTCACAAGATGAGTATGAGGTCCACAGCCACTCACAAGATGAGTATGAGGTCCACAGCCACTCACAAGATGAGTATGAGGTCCACAGCCACTCACAAGATGAGTATGAGGTCCACAACCACTCACAAGATGAGTATGAGGTCCACAACCACTCACAAGATGAGTATGAGGTCCACAACCACTCACAAGATGAGTATGAGGTCCACAACCACTCACAAGATGAGTATGAGGTCCACAGCCACTCACAAGATGAGTATGAGGTCCACAACCACTCACAAGATGAGTATGAGGTCCACAACCACTCACAAGATGAGTATGAGGTCCACAACCACTCACAAGATGAGTATGAGGTCCACAACCACTCACAAGATGAGTGTGAGGTCCACAACCACTCACAAGATGAGTGTGAGGTCCACAACCACTCACAAGATGAGTATGAGGTCCACAGCCACTCACAAGATGAGTATGAGGTCCACAACCACTCACAAGATGAGTATGAGGTCCACAACCACTCACAAGATGAGTATGAGGTCCACAGCCACTCACAAGATGAGTATGAGGTCCACAACCACTCACAAGATGAGTATGAGGTCCACAACCACTCACAAGATGAGTGTGAGGTCCACAACCACTCACAAGATGAGTGTGAGGTCCACAACCACTCACAAGATGAGTATGAGGTCCACAACCACTCACAAGATGAGTATGAGGTCCACAACCACTCACAAGATGAGTGTGATGTCCACAACCACTCACAGGATGAGTATAGAGTGTTTAATACATGAACTAAAGAGTGTCTGTCCATGTCCCCAGATAGGATGGGAAATACGCTTCCCAGAAACGAATTTCACATCTCGCGAGAGATTAACAAATATATAATAATGGTAGCAAAGCATTCTCTCCTCCTGTTTGTGTATGGATAAGAACTGCTTATAACCAGTACAGTTATAACTTCCCAGTCCATTAATTCAGTGTAGAATATGAACCTTCTAGGATGATTAGAACAGATTAGGTTAATTGGCTTCCTTGGTTGTCTACATAGACTAATATTAGTTTAGATTGTTTGATTACGTGAAATAATGAGAATTTATTCAACCCATCCCATCCAGGGAGCCGGTCGGCCGAGCGGACAGCACGCTGGACTTGTGGTCCTGGGTTCGATCCCAGGCGCCGGCGAGAAACAATGGGCAGAGTTTCTTTCACCCTATGCCCCTGTTACCTAACAGTAAAATAGGTACCTGGGTGTTAGTCAGCTGTTACGGGCTGCTTCCTGGGGGTGGAGGCCTGGTCGAGGACCGGGCCGCGGGGACACTAAAGCCCCGAAATCATCTCAAGATAACCTCAAGATAGATCCTCAGACTATAATCTTCCATGTTGATTGAGGCCGACCTCAACGTTTCAGTTAGTAATTTTTAACATTCTGAGCAATAAAATTTTTATTTTCTTGAATATAAGTGAATATTATTGCGAATCAGGACGTTGATTCTAATTTGAATTTGATTTGAATAGTTTTCAAATCAAATTTTGATTGAATGGCTAATCCTACGTTTAAGTTAGGTTAGGTTAGGTGGTTTGATTCTGTTGGCCATTATTTGCATTTGCAGTACATTAAGGATTTACTATGCTACGACTCGAGCAGAGAACGGAATCGAACCGCTTTTTAAGTTCGAGCGTCAGCATTTGTGAGTCGTGTGCAGCAGCAGCAGCAGCAGCCCGTCCTTATCTTCTACGACCAAACGTTCACGTCAGGTAGCTGCCATACCTCTTTTGATAATGTGAAATGCTACACACACACGACTCGCAAGAAATGTATATGTTTATCACTCAATGTTCCATAATATGTTGATTGTGATATATATATATATATATATATATATATATATATATATATATATATATATATATATATATATATATATATATATATATATATGATATGAACTAACGGGGTGAGAATAGCTTGAGCTACCTCAAACCTTTGTGTGTATTTATACCTCAATAAACTTATTTCAGTTTCAATTTCACGACTCAGAACTGACGACGTTCAAACATTTCTTGAATAGCGCTTCGCTGATGACCTATGTAGGAATCGCAACTCTGTAAATGCTTCACAGGTGTACTACAATTACAAATAATTGCTAATAAAACCAAAACAACTAACCTTTTCCTAAATATGCTGAATATAATATAATTTATATTTTATAGAATTTCTATTTTTGAATGAACAGCATGGTAAATCTCCAGCCCGTTTTCATCAAGAAACACCAAATGCTCGTTATTCCAGCCGCCAAACTCTGTTTATGAACGCAAAACGGTTTACATACAACAATCCTTAGGTTAGGCTCGTTAAAGATGGGGCCGCCCGTCAAGACGCAGTCATCATTTTAACAGCCCGTCCTCATAAATAAAGGCCAAAGTCTATTCAATCCACCCGCCAAACCCCCAGCTGTTTATGAATGAAAAACGTTTACACGTGACTCACAAACTGCTGACGTTCGAACACTTCCGGAACAAGTGCTTCACTGACGACTTTTGTTCGAACCACAACGCTGTAAATGCTTCACCCACGTACTAGAAATACAAATAATCATCAACAGAACCTAAACACCTAACGTAACCAATGACTAAATTTGCAGTGTTAATATATAACAATATCGATATATATATATTGAGAAAATTCCTGTTTTGAATGAACAGCATGTTAAAATTGATGAATGTGTCTTTGGGGTCGACCGCTGGATGGAATGAACCTGGTCTGAGAACAGGTTGCAATTTAAACGCATTGTATATGAAAAATAGGTTTTGTTCTCATTATTATATTAATATTATTGTATATTAAAGCGGTTTATATAGTTAGCCATAAGTTAGGTTAGAAGATAAGCTCTTTTGGCGATTATTTGTATTTGTAGTACACGCGTAAAGCATTTACAGCGTTGTGGTTCGAACAAAAGTCGTCAGTGAAGCACTTGTTCCGGAAGTGTTCGAACGTCAGCAGTTGTGAGTCTTGTGTAAACAGTTTTTCATTCATGAACAAGGGGTTTGACGGCTGGATTAAAGAGTATTTGGCCTTTGTTGATGAGGACGGCCTGTTACACACGACTTGCAGCTGATGACTTGTGTATTTTTTTTTTCGAATAGTGCTTTGTTCGTGTCCTCTGCTTGAATCACAACTGTGTTTCATCCACATATTACAAATAATCGCGAACAGAACCTATATAAACACCTAATCTAACCTAACCTATGGCTAACTGTAAATAGCATTTAAATTTGTAATATTAATTTATATCAGAACAAACCTGTTTTTATCATACAGAACGTTAAAATTGACGAATACGTCTTTGGGAGACCCCCGCTGCTTTAACGAGCCTGGCTTGGGGACAGGTTGAAATACAGATAACTGCCAACCTAAACACCTTGGAAAAAGCAGTGGCTAACAAACATCCTCGTTTTCTATGCGTAGGATGGTTAAATTAGGTGAGAGGGGGTGCTTGTGTTCGTGCGTGTTAATACTATGTACGTTGTGGCATATCAGTGTACAATAAAAGTGTACACACTATGGTTGTGTAAGTCACTGCGGTCCGGCTCTTCATCTCACAGGACAGAGTCCGGCACGGTATAGTCCTTGTCATGTCTGTATAGTCTTCGTGTCTATATAGTTCAGGTCCGTGTCCATATCTGTCATGTCCGTGTTCACAAGACTGACGTCCGTGTCCGTGGCGTGTCGGTCCACAGTTCAATAATCCAAGGGTCTGAGGTATTAGTGACCAGGGCTAGTCGCTCATACGTCAAGGGCCAGTGCGTGTTTGTCGCTATATATCTAGTGTGTGCGTGTGTGTGTGTGTGTGTGTGTGTGTGTGTGTGTGTGTGTGTGTGTGTGTGTGTGTGTGTGTGTGTGTGTGTGTATGTGTGTGTGTGTGTGTATGTGTGTGTGTGTGTGTGTGTGTGTGTGTGTGTGTGTGTGTGTGTGTGTGTGTGTGTGTGTGTGTGTGTGTGTACACGCCTTACTCACGGCTCAGGTATTGGGTGAATGTCTGGCAAGACTCAAGCGATACCTCCGCCGCCACACTGCCACATGCGGTTTGTGAGGATGTCTGTGAAGGATGCCTGTGATGGATGTCTGAGGGGATGTCTGGCAGACTCTTAAGGGATGTCTGTCTTATGACCCAAAAATATATGAATACATTTAGGTATGTCAAAATACAGTGCCAGTATATTATGAGTTCTGTATGAATGAGCTGGTTATGGGGGCCGGATAAGGCTTGGGACGCCAATATATATAACTCCACATTTATGAGAATCTCGCAGTGACTCGTATGGGTGTCGACTTGAAGCTAATAGTCAGTTAGAAGTTATGACAAGCTGAGGCACACTGGAGGGAGTTATGACAAGCTGAGGCACACTGGAGGGCGTTATGACAAGCTGAGGCACACTGGAGGGAGTTATGACAAGCTGAGGCACACTGGAGGGAGTTATGACAAGCTGAGACACACTGGAGGGAGTTATGACAAGCTGAGGCACACTGGAGGGAGTTATGACAAACTGAGACACACTGGAGGGAGTTATGACAAGCTGAGACACACTGGAGGGAGTTATGACAACCTGAGACACACTGGAGGGAGTTATGACAACCTGAGACACACTGGAGGGAGAGGCTGTCTACAAGAGGCCAGAGGGAATGTCACAGGTGTGGGTTAGAGGCGACGTCGTGGCAGAGTGACGGTGGTGAGCTCAGTTCTGACCAGGACACAGAGAAGGCGACAGTGGCTGTCTCTTGCCACAGTGGTATCTCTCTGACTAGTGGGCACTACGTATTTTTGGAACAGGCTGATGTAAGGTGTTGAAAGTGGCTAATATTTGGGCTGGTAATTTAAGGGAGTGCCAGGGCGATCTCCGGAGATTAGGATTGTATAGGCTAGTTAATTTTGAGAGTAATTAGGACACCTGGTGGTATTGGAATGCTAAATGTAAACATGAGAATATATAATATATTGATGAAGTAGTATTTTAACTCTATCACTGTGTGTTCCCCCTGGCAATACACTGGCCTCAATTAGAGACTGGTGTATGTTCCAAATGTATGAGATAATGAAATACTTAGTTATTTTGTAAACTTATAATGAAATACAGTTACAACAGATATCCGTGAAGGTTGTTTGTATTTATATTATATCATTTATTATTTGTACCAGCAGAATCGAGTTGTCAGCTCCTAGACCTTTCCTTTCTGACCGTCGGTTGTCTAATGAACCGACTCCAGACTTAACTTTCTCCAGCATATCTACCACTACTACTACACACACACAATTCCCATGTACCTATATTTTGCTAGATAAACAGAGGCATCAAGTGAAAGAAATAGCCCATTTGTTTCTGCCTCAGCCTGGAATCGAAGCGGGACCGTTTGGGCTACGACCCCAAGCGCCGTCCGCTTCCCCTGCGAGAGGGCTCTGGTTAGCAGGAGAGAGAGAGAGAGGAGCCAACATCCCAATGTGTAATACAGGTCAAGAGTCCATAGGAGTCCATAGGGAAGACAAAACCAGTTACTTACGGAGCAGAGTACAAGTCGTCAAGTGCCTTACTTGTCTGGCCAGGGGATGGCCATGTATTGCTGCCACCACCGCGAGGCCACGAAGGACACGTAGAAGCCCAGGATGAAGGAGAGGGGGATGTAGTTCATGTAGGTGTCGCAGTAGAGGACCGCCACCTCGAACCTCCTGCAGAAGAACACAACTGGGGTTAAGGTCTGGTCAGCATGGCGCTCGGGAGGGTTGTAGCGGGGGTGGGGGGGGGGGGGGGGGGGGGGGGGGGTTGAGAGTCTTCTCGGTGCTTTGGGAGCCTACAGGTAAAGGGAATCTTTATGTTCAAGAGTGTACCTAGATGGGAAGTGGGTCTTCATGGTCCTGAAGAAGGTATATAGATGGAAAGTGAGTCGTCATTGTGCTAAAGATGGTATATAAATGACGTCTTCATTGTGCTCAAGAAGGGAAAATATTTTCTGACTCAGTAAAACATGTAGTAAGCAAACCAGAGTAATTCCGATAATACTGTAAGATTAATGAATGCCGTTGTAAATAATTGTAATAATTTTAAACCCCAAGTGTCAAGATTAAGGCAAGAGAAGAATTGCTGCATTTCACTGTTGATATTGTAATGTTGATATACCATGGGATTGCAGTGCTGATAAGACCTTGCATAGTAGCGTGTTTTCCATTTCAGCAAAAATCAATAATGTCACAAAGTTTGTTGTTATTAAACTAAACTTGACAGAATCCATAATGACAAACATGAGGAACAAAACAGTAACCAACTGGCAAGCTTTAACGGAACCAGTGCATCATGCAGCGTCAGAACAATACAATTATATAATGAACTTTTTAAGAGTTAATTTTCAGTTTCCTTTTTCAAGTGAAGAGGAACGAAAGAAATATAGCGAATATTGGTGCTAGCCTCATTGATCTAACCCTTATGACAGATTACCTGTCTTTGATGTCTTAGTAATAGTGAAAAACACCTCAGTCAGTTTCAGTCTTTACAGAAAGATACTCATACAGTTGCAGTCTTTACAGAAAGATACTCATACAGTTGCAGTCTTTACAGAAAGATACTCATACAGTTTCAGTCTTTACAGAAAGATACTCATACAGTTTCAGTCTTTACAGAAAGATACTCATACAGTTTCAGTCTTTACAGAAAGATACTCATACAGTTTCAGTCTTTACAGAAAGATACTCATACAGTTTCAGTCTTTACAGAAAGATACTCATACAGTTTCAGTCTTTACAGAAAGATACTCATACAGTTTCAGTCTTTACAGAAAGATACTCATACAGTTTCAGTCTTTACAGAAAGATACTCATACAGTTTCAGTCTTTACAGAAGATACTCATACAGTTTCAGTCTTTACAGAAAGATACTCATACAGTTTTCAGTCTTTACAGAAAGATACTCATACAGTTTCAGTCTTTACAGAAAGATACTCATACATTTAGTCTTTACAGAAAGATACTCATACAGTTTCAGTCTTTACAGAAAGATACTCATACAGTTTCAGTCTTTACAGAAAGATCTCATACAGTTTCAGTCTTTACAGAAAGATCTCATACGTTTCAGCTTTACAGAAAGATACTCATACAGTTTCAGTCTTTACAGAAAGATACTCATACAGTTTCAGTCTTTACAGAAAGATACTCATACGTTTCAGTCTTTACAGAAAGATACTCATACAGTCTCGTATTGAGTCAGGTCTTGTGAACCTGGACTGGTGTTTATTGAGCCTGGCATATAATACCCTTAAGCAGACGAGGAGTCACAATAACTTGTCTGAAGTATGTTGACCAAAACACACACACTAGAAAGTGAAGGGACGACGACGTTTCGGTCCGTCCTGGACCATTCTCAAGTCGATTGTGTGTCAAGCTCGACTTGAGCTTAACACATCGACTTGAGAATGGTCCAGGACGGACCGAAACGTCGTGGTCCCTTCACTTACTAGTGTGTGGTCTGGTCACGACTCAAGTAACAGTCCGCCGTGTGTAGTGGTAAGACACTCGCCTGGCGTTCCGCGAGCGCTATGTCCTGGGTTCGTATCCTGGCCGGGGAGGATTTACTGGGCGCAAATCCTTAACTGTAGCCTCTGTTTAACGCAACAGTAAAATGTGTACTTGGATGAAAAAACGATTCTTCGCGGCTGGGGATCGTATTCCAGGGACCTGCCCGAAACGCTACGCGTACTAGTGGCTGTACAAGAATGTAACAACTCTTGTATATATCTCAAAAAAAAAAAAGTCAGTACGAGATTGACTGAGGGGGTCTTACACTTGCCCCACTTCATTACTTGTGCAATCATGCAGATAAGTACAAAACAGTCTTTATTCGGCTCTTTACCTAAGAGCATGATGCGTTGGTAGCTCTCAGGGGTAGACGTGAAAGGAACAAACTGTACAATCAACTCGACAAATAGGATATCCAAATTCGAGTCTATTGGAGCTTTAAATACCCAAAGTAAATATTTTAGCAATCACCACTAGCAGAAGGCAACCCGTTCTCGTGTACACTGTAAAGGTGTTTGGTTTAGTTTTATTAATACATACTGGAGATATATGAGTCACAGACAAGGATTTGACAGACGCCAACTTGTCTGGCCTGGATCTCACACCTCTAGTGTTAATGACCACCGAGATGACCTGAGGTCAGGTCATGCGAATCTCACCTGGCTCTCGCTAATCTTATAATTGAGCCGGGTAGCCTTCAAACATGCGACGTTTAAGGAGTGGCGGGTAGAGTGCCTGAGATATACATGGAGATAATGAGTCACAGACAAGGATTTGACAGACGCCAACTTGTCTGTGACTCATATATCTCCATGTATGTATATATAAAACTAAACCAAACACCTTTACAGTTTACACTTGCACTTTCGTATAGTCAATATTGGCTTATTAAAACGTGCATATGTGACATACTAAACATACTAGTTTACCTTGAAAAGCTTCATAGAAAACACCGACCTTACCTAACCTTCTAGTATGTTAAGATAAGCATCTAATTGCTTCGTAATTACAATTATTACTTAACCTATACCTATAATAGGTTAAGTAATAATTGTAATTACGAAGCAATAAGATGTTTATCTTAACATACTAAGAAGGTTAGGTAAGGTCGGTGTTTTCTATGAAGCTTTTCAAGGTAAACTAGTATGTTTAAATGTCACATTGCACGTATTTAATAAGTCAATATTGACTGTAAGAAAGTGCGAGAACGGGTTGGGAGAAGGAATAGTTTTCGAAGAATGATTATTCCAAGAATAGTCATTCCTGATAGCTTAGACCTAGAAAGATATTGCTGAGAATATAAGTTGGAAAAATACAAATAGACTTTAAGTTTCCCCACATAATGAGGGAATGAACTAGTCGATATGTAGTTTATTCCCAACATTATGTACAATCTGGTGAAAGGTTAACAGCGGCCAACTAGACAGCCTTGACAACCCGTGTTGTTGAACCAGGAGGTCCCTCAGGCATAGCCAATAAATCGACTTGAGAATGGTCCAGGACGGACCGAAACGTCGTCGTATCTTCACCTTCTAGTGTGTGGTCTGGTCAACATACTTTAGCCACATTATGTGACTCATCGCCTTCATAGCCAATAGAGTACAGAATTCTACAAGCACCTAATTGAGACTGATCGCCAAATTCTCTAGAAAGATTCTGGTATAATTTATCTTCTAATATTGTGGCTTCAGAAGAAAATTAACAAAATATGCTTTTTATAAATAATGATCATAATGTAATACTTCCTCTGGAAATGTTCACCAGATGTGGTGAGTGAGGATGTGGATAAGAAGGCGAGAGTTATCCTGATAAGGATAAGGGATAAGGAACAGGAATAAGCCTTTACTTCCACCTTCAAGCCATGCTGCTGTCTAAGAGCAAGCGTTTAACTATTGTGTTGTTAGTATTCCATACCACACTTTAAACAATATATATTTTTATAATTGAGACAGGCAAAGACAGAGAAAGATACATACAGGACAGACACAGATTCGGATAGAAAAAGAGAGACAGTAGTAGAGGGAGTGACAGATAAATGACTAGGTGGGTGGATAGACAGAGACATGGATAGATAGATTGATGAGGAAATTGATCTTCTCATTGATACTTCACATTAATAATGTGATTTATCTGTGTATTGAAAGAGGAAGTGTCAGAGGTAGAATTCCTGAACGACAGAGCCAGAGTGCCTGAGGTGGGAGGGGGGGGTGACACCCTGATGGTTCGGCTCCAGTGGAAGCCTCGGGAACCCTCGAGGATTCAGTAGAATCCCAAGTTGCAATCCTTTTGACCATGTCGTGGGCGTAGTTGTCTAAGGCGTGTACTTGGGAGTACCCAGAGCATAAATATTAATATTATTATTATTAATACTTACCATTATCACTGTAACCTACTCACTGTCTTAATTACTGTTACCACCTTCGCTTCACACGATCTTCGTTATTGCTTTGGTACCCGACGAGATCAATCAATTATTGCCCCAAATTAGATTGATAACTTGATCCTATCCCACATTAACGCAAAATCCGCCGTGGCAGACCTACAAAAGTTCCATTAACAGTTGAAAATAATATCCCACATGAGTTAAAATTTGAAGGCCCATTTGCACAATTTGAGCCATTTGGATAATTACTAGAGAAGACACACACACACACACACACACACACACACACACAGACAGACGCATCACACACACACACACACACACACCACACACACACACACACACACACCCACACAGACAGACGCATCACACACACACAGACAGACGCATCACACACACATAGTTGAAGTACGTGGGTGAAGCATTTTACAGCGTTGGGGTTCGAACAAAATTCGGCAGTGAAAGCACTTGTTCCGGAAGTTGTGGGATGCAGCCTCGTCCTCCAAACAAAGATCCAAAAAGTGATCCTGGCACCCGCCAAACCCCCTGTTTATGCATGAAAAGCGGTTTCCACACGACTCACAACTGCTGCTGACGTTCGGAACAGTATCCGACAAGTGCTTCACTGACGAATTTTGTTCGAACCACAACGCTATAATGCTTCACCCACGTACTAACAAACACAAATATCGCCAGCAGAACCTAACACCTGACCTAACCTAACCTATGCCTATTCATACACATATGCTAATCATATGAATATTAAATTTATCACTTGACCCTAGAAAATTCCCGTTTTGAATGACAGCATGTTAAAATTTATGAATGCGTCTGTGGGGTTGACCGCTGAATGTAACTGGACTTGGAGTCGAGGACGGGTTGTGGAAATGAAATCAGTTGTGAGTCGTGTGTAAACCGTTTTTCATTCTAAACACCCTGGGGGTTTGGCGGGTGCATGGAAACACTTTTGGGTCTTTGTTTGGAGGGCGGGCTGACACAGGTGAATGGCACCCCAAAACTTTGATGCAAGACTTCATGAACAGTTCGACTTGCGGACCGTTCGACTTACGAACAGTTCGACCTACGAACAGTTCGACCTTACGAACAGTTCGACCTTAGAACAGTTCGACTTTACGAACAGTCGACCTTACGAACAGTTCGATCTTACGAACAGTTCGACCTTACGACAGTTCGACCTTTACGAACAGTTCGACTTTACGAACAGTTCTTGGCCTTCCTTCGGGCGCTGAGGTCTTACGTCCGTGTACTGAGCCTGGCGGAATTGCCATGATTGCAGTTGGCTCCTGCAGGCAAAGTAGTTCCAGGTCCGGGACATTTGTGTGTCTCGAGGAAGTGGGTTCCCACGGTGCTCTGGGAGGGTGCTTCTCTCTCTGAATGTACTCTGATAGTGTTTGTGATGAGTGTGTGTGTATGTGTGTGTGTGTGTGTGTGTTGTGTGTGTGTGTTGTGTGTGTGTTTGTGATGCATCTGTGTGTGTGTGTGGTGTGTGTGTTTGTGATGCGTCTGTGTGTGTGTGTGTGTGTGGTGGTGTGTGTGTTGTTTGTGTGTGTGTGTTGTGTGTGTGTGTGTGTGTGTGTTTGTGATGCGTCTTGTGTGTGTGTGTGTGATGCGTCTGTGTGTGTACTCACCTATATGTACTCACTATATGTGTCTGCAGGATCGAGCATGACTCTTGGATCCCGCCTTTCGAGCATCAGTTTTTACAGCAATGACTCCTGTCCCATTTCCTATCATCCTGGTTTTAAAATTATGAATAGTATTTGCTTCCACAACCTGTTCCTTGAGTGCATTCCATTTCCCACTACTCTCACGCTAAAAGAAAACTTCCTAACAGATCTGTGACTCATCTGAGTTTCCAACTTCCATCCATGTCCCCTCGTTCTGTTACTAACATTTCGTTCTGTTACTGAACATTTCGTCTATGTCACCTCTGTCAATCCCCTGGGTATTTTATACTTTCCTATCATGTCCCCTCTCTCCCTTCTTCTTTCTAGTGTCGTAAGGCACAGTTCCCTCAGGCGCTCCTCATACCCCATCCCTCGTAGCTCAGGGACGAGTCTCTCGTTGCAAACCTTGAACCTTTTCCAGTTTCATTATATGCTTCTTCAGATGGGGACTCCATGATGACGCGGCATACTCTAAGACTGGCCTCACGTAGGCAGTGTAAAGCGCCTAAATGCCTCCTTGCTTAGGTTTCTGAATGATGTTCTAACTTTGCCAGTGTCGAGTACGCTGCTGTCGTTATCCTATTTATATGTGCCTCGGGAAATAGATTAGGTGTTACGTCCACACCCAGGTCTCTCTCGCGCGTCGTCACAGGTAGACTGTTTCCCCTTCCTTGTGTACTGACCCTTGGTCTCCTATCTCCTAGTCCCTTTCCATAACTTTACATTTGCTCGTGTTGAATTCCAATAGCCATTTCTCTGACCATCTCTGCAACCTGTTCAGGTCTTCTTGGAGGATCCTGCAATCCTCATCTGTCACAACTCTTCTCATCAACCTTGCGTCATCCGCAAACATCGACATGTAGGACTCTACACCCGTAAACATATGTTAACATATACAAGAAATAGAATTGGTCCCAGTACCGATCCTTGTGGTACTCCACTTGTTACTGTTCGCCAGTCCGACTTCTCGCCCCTTACCGTAACTCTTTGGCTCCTTCCTGTAGGTAGTTCCTTATCCATGCTAGGACCTTTCCCCCTACCCCCGCCTGCCTCTCGAGTTTGAACAGCAGTCTCATGTGCGGTACTGTATCAAAGGCTTTTTGGCAGTCCAGAAATATGCAGTCTGCCCAACCATCTCTGTCCTGTCTTATCCCGTTATTTTTATCATAGAATTCCAGAAGGTTTGTTAGGCACGACTTCCCGTCCCAGAACCCATGTTGATGTTTGTTCACAAACCTAAACGTTCTCCAGGTGCGCAACCAGTCGTAGCCTAATTATTCTTTCCAGTATTTTACATGGGGAGCTTGTCAGTGATACAGGTCTATAGTTAAGTGCCTCCTCCCTATCGCCTTTCCTTGAAGATCAGCACGACATTTGCCTTCTTCCAGCAACTGGGCAATTCTCCAGACATAAGGACTCATTAAAGATCTCGCCAGAGGCACGCTGGGGGCCTGCGCCGGCTATCTTTTAGTATCCACGGTGATACTTTGTCTGGTCCTACTGCTTTAGTGTGTGGTGTGTGTGTGGTGTGTGGTGTGTGTGTGTGTGGGTGTGTGTGTGTGTGTAGTGTGTGTGTTTTGATGCGTCTGTGTGTGTGTGTGTGTGTGGTGTGTGGTGTGTGTGTGTGTGTGTGTGTGTGGTGTGTGTGTTTGTGATGCGTCTGTGTGTGTGTGTTTGTGATGCGTGTGTGTGTGTGGTGTGTGTGTGTGTGTGTACTCACCTATAGGTACTCACCTATATGTGTCTGCAGGATCGAGCATTGACTCTTGGATCCCGCCTTTAGAGCATCAGTTGTGTTACAGCAATGACTCCTGTCCCATTTCCTCTTCATAACTGTTTTAAAACTTATGAAAGTATTTGCTTCCATACACATGCCGTGTCCTTGATGTTGCCATCCATATTTTCCCACTACTCTCACGCTAAAAGAAAACTTCCTAACAGTCTGTGACTCATCTGAGTTTCCATTTAACTTCCATCCATGTCCCCCTCGTTCTTTACTATTACGGTGAACATTTCGATCTAATGTCCACTCTGTCAATCCCTCTGAGTATTTATAGTTCCCTATCACTCTCCCCTCTCTCCTCTTCCTTCTTCTAGGTGTCGTAACGGCACAGTTTCCCTCAGGCGCTCCTCATACCCCTATCCCTCGTGCCTCTGGGACGAGTCTGTTTGCAAACCTCTGAACCTTTCCAGTTTCATTATATGCTTCTTCAGATGGGACTCCATGATGAGGCGGCATATCTCTAGAACTGGGCCTCACGTAGGCAGTGTAATGAAAGCGCACTAAATGCCTCAGCTTGCTAGGTGTCTGAATGATGTTCTAACTTTTGCCAGTGTCGAGTACGCTGTGTCGTTATCCTATTTATATGTGCCTCAAGGTATAGAGTTTAGGTTGTTACGTCCACACCAAGGTCTCTCTCGCGCGTCGTCACAGGTAGACTTTTCCCCTTCATTGTGTACTGACCCTTTGGTCTCCTATCTCCTAGTCCCATTTCCATTGTGTCATTCCATTGTGTCCCAGTCCCATTGTGTCCCCAGTCCCATGTCCCAGTCCCATTGTGTGTGTGTGGTGTGTGTGTGTGTGTGTGTGTGTGTGTGTGTGTGGTGTGTGTGTGTGTGTGTGTGTGTGTGATGCGTCTGTCTGTGTGTGTGTGTGTGTGTGTGTGTGTGTGTGTGTGTGTGTGTGATGCTGTGCTGTCTGTGTGTGTGTGTGTGTGGGTGTGTGTGTGTGTGTGTGTTGTGTGTGTGTGTGTGTGTGTGTGTGTGTGATGGTCTGTCTGTGTGTGTGTGTGTGTGTGTGTTGTGTGTGTGTGTGTGTGTGTGTGATGCGTCTGTCTGTGTGTGTGTGTGTGTGTGTGTGTGTGTGTGTGTGTGTGTGTGATGCGTCTGTCTGTGTGTGTGTGTGTGTGTGTGGTGTGTGTGTGTGGTGTGTGTGTGTGTGTGTGTGTGTGGTGTGTGTGTGTGATGCGTCTGTCTGTGTGTGTGTGTGTGTGTGTGTGTGTGATGCGTCTGTCTGTGTGTGTGTGTGTGTGTGTGTGTGTGTGTGTGTGGTGTGTGTGTTGTGTGTGTTACGTTGTCGGGTGTGGCTGCGTCTCTGTGGGGTTCTTGGTGTTTGTGTGTGT
>WNGS01142304.1:2843527-2858584 GCA_020271785.1 Procambarus virginalis
GGCTTACAAATATCTACGTTTTCTATGCATCGGACTCTTATTTGTTAGATAGTTTGCTTGGGTTCATACGTTCTCTCAGGTTGAATTTTGTTTAGAGAGTGGCTATCCAAGTTGCCACTCGCAGACTTGCAGAGTCTCAACGTTAGAAAGTGTCCAAGATTATTTTTGTTCTTTTCAGAAACTTGACGTTTTATCTAAATAGTCGTAAAAATGACAAATTTATTGCATTCTTAATGTTTGTGTTCAGGTTATTGATGAGTTCTGTGATTTTCACCATGAAAGCTAGATCTCTAACCCATTAATATACTCCATTCATATATATATCTTTCCTTCTGTCCATAAATTTGTTCATTTCACCACGTATTTCATTAAAGTGCTCCAATACAGCTCTTTGACTTAGCCATCAAACATCAGTGTGATATAGCATTTCCCCAGGGACCAAATTTTCTCACCAAAAAACTGTTGAATTCTCCGTGGTTAATGTTTTACCACACAGGACGTTTCTTAGGAATAATGCAATGGAAATGTGAAACTCGTGGATGGCGTTCACAGCTAATTTTCTTTTCTTTCCTACCCACCATTTGCGATGCTCCACCTCGTAGATTTTGTCCAGTAAACGTCTAGTTTGTCCAGAGATCCTACCAAACAAAACTATCACCTCTTTAGATTGTTCCTTTTATTAGTAGAAATTACACAAACTCTTCAACTAACTGCTTTATTTCATCGATGGCACGTATAAATATTGCAAGTTGCATTGTGTCAGTTACATCTGTGCTGACATATCAATGCCAATATAAGATGGTGTAATACATCTTTATTTTCTCCTCGAGTTGACTGTTAAAACTCATCCTATGGTCTACCGGGATAACAAATAATTGATATCCACTGAACTGACAGTCCCCAAATCATATTCTATGGGGGCTGTAAGAACCTCCCTTAGAACAGACACCACAGCCAAAATCAGGGTAAATTTCCAAAACAATTGAAAGTGTTAATTTTGTGCTCAAGGTGCAGTGGAAGCAGAGCGGCCCGCGGGCCGTATAGCGACGGGTGCGGCCCACCTGCCTAACCTGTTCTAGTTTTTTCCCTAGAGCTTGAATTCCAACAATTTTTTTTTGTATCAGGATCGTCCAAATAGTTGTCATTTTTATTTTATTCTATATCCAGTTAGTGCACTGTCCTATATACCTCTTTCCAACGTAAAAGAATCTTTAGAATATAAAAAGTTAAGTGTGCAGAAAATTCTGCAGATAATTCAGAAATCTCTGCACTTTCTTCAGGATCAGTTCATTTCTAACAGTACGTGAGAAAACCTTTTGAGAAAATTTCTTATAAACACTCTTATTATACTTCGTATGAAATAAGGCTAATGAAACCACATCAGTATTTTCTCCAGAGAAAAAAAAAAGATTTATTTTGACAGTATCAACAGCCCTTGAGAGCAAATGCTGGAATGTTTTAATAATCTTTAAATAACACTTAAAGAGATGAAGACAGGGAACACCCAGATATTACCAGACACCGGCGGAGGACTAGTGGAGGGCATCAACCTCAAGATAGGCTGTAGCAAAACCTCTGCTCGCGGTATTGTGAGGTTGCCTGCAGCGGCGTTTTCCCGCCACCAAACCTCTGCGCGCGGTATATTAGGCTGCCTGCAGCAGCGTTCTCCCGCCACCACCCGATAGACCAGAGAGAACGAGTTGGATGCACTTTTCTGCGTTAAATTTTTCCGGGTCCTTTCATCGAAGAGCGCGTTTAAGCGCTCACACGTTCAGAGGTCAAGTTCATTTTTTTTTGCGTTCAGTCTTTTTGTAGATGTATGTAGAGTGGTTTGGTGTTGGGCCTATAAGGCGTATAACAACGTCTGGAGGGTTATTTTAAGGCCCCCGCAATAGCTTACTGGCCAGCCAGCGAGTATACTGTAGTTCTGGACATAATTCAGAGCTCAAGTACACTCAGTGTATATACTCCGAAAATCGAGGTACATTTCTCGGTGTATATATACCTGATGATGTATATATTGTTTGCAGCAAGTTTACATACACGCAAAAATATAAATAAGTAAATCAAATATATACTAGGTATATAGAAATGTTAGTCACAAGCTGCAGTAACAATGTAGTATAACCAATGAATATACATTTGTTAAACAAATTAATGTTAATTTTATTAAATTTTGTATTAGATTTTATTTAATTTCTATCAAATCTAGAAGAAAATGATTTGCCACGATCATATGAGGCTAACTAAACAAATAATCATTTTTTTTTAACAAAACTTGCGTTGTCAATATTCCCATATTTACTGTAGATTGATTATGAACTGTACACAGGTTATAATAGAGCAACGTTAGTTCAAATGTGACTGGAAAGAGGGGGAGGGAGGGACCTATCAGGGGAGAGCGCCAAGCCATTACGACTATATAGCACTGGGAAGGGATCAGGATAAGGATTTGGGATGGGACGGGGGAAAGGAATGGTGTCGAAGCACGACGAAATTAATTATAAAGCCTGGTGAAAAGATCAATGTAAGGGGTTTAGTATGAGTATGAACAGAGCCCCATGGTATGATGAAGGTTAAATAGGGTTCGGGGGATGGCCCCCAGAGTGACTGGCGCTCCATGATGAGAATAGTGCCCCAGAATGTTGGTGGAGACCTAAGGTGTAAGGCCTTAATCACCCAGTGTGAGTAAGGCCTTTGACAGCAATAGAATTAGGAGCAAGCGGTGAATCCCGATCATATGTGGCATTCTTCCAAGTGAATTTGTGAATTAACTCTCCAGGGCTCTTTGTGAACGAGAATCTTGTTCTGGAGTTTACCTTACGCCTCATAGATTCACTCCCATTAAAAGTGAACCACTTAAAATCGAAGTCTTTTATAAAGGAAAGGAACAAAATGACTTGAAAAAAGGGACTGATTACTGACATTATGGTGAGGTTTCCTTATTATGGCAAAGCAATTTTGTATGTTATCAATAGTCATATTTAATTTAAAATTATGCTAATATATCTGAGTGTAATGGGTGTGGTGTATTTGTGATAGGACCGATACATGACGTAAGTTGTTAGAGAGCGAAAAATGTGGTTGATACACATATCGAGAGTTGAGCATTCCACTGACCCTCAAGCTACTAACATTGACCAGCAAAACACCTTTGCACTTACAAAAGGTTTATGTATTCCGAAAGCTTTTCTGTCTCCCCTGTAAGCTCTTAAGTCTCCATTCTTATAACATTACCGCACTTCAATGTCCTTTTGTTTTTCCTTGCCTCAAATTATAGCATACGGTGCTTCAACAGTTCTAATTTTTTTAACAGTTTCCGTAAATTTAATGTGGTACAAACCCAGTCCATTTCTATTTGACAGACTTCTCCTTGCCTTCTTGCTTACATCAAGACTCGTCTTGGGATGGCGTATTTTCTTCTCTAGGCGTCCTTCCTCACTCCCTCATCATAATAATGTGCATTGCTAGCAAAGCTTCTTGTAAGAGTAGCAATACTGTATAAGCAGATTTCTAAACATTTACCTCAAGTTCTACAGATCATATGGATGGTAAAATCTAAGTCAAATTGGATTTAGATAAGTTCACTCATGGTAAGCAAGCGCCCTCACCTGCTCGTAAATTTAAATTTACGACTTCTCTAAATCTCTAAATCGTTCTCTAAATCAACCGGGTGGCGACGTCTTTGAAAAGGTGGTCATAGGTCACACAGTTCCAATACAACAAGTATAAAACATGAACAACAAGGCCACACAGAATGTGCCATAATGGCTGTGACATTCTCGACCGGCGGGCGGTATAAGCCCTCCCCCACACTGGCTGGTGACCTCGGCCAGTCATCAAGGACCTGTAACGGGAATGGTCCACGTGGTCGAGAAGTTCCATCTTGTGCACAGGACCAGTCACGAAACGTTAAAAAAATCGAGGAGTAAAAAACTGTACTATATATAGATATTTAGCGGCTAGTGCCTATCCTATTTTTTTCTGTTACAGTATATCTTAATATAAACGAAATAACAATGAGGAATAATTAACAGTTAAGTCAACAAGAAAGACTAAGAGCACGAAGATCTTATTGTGTCAGGAAGCAAATCATGTGAAGATTTCCCCTCCCAAGTTATACAGAAGATCATCACACATTTTATCATTACATCAGTATGAAATGGAATATGCAATCCAACATAGTCTAAACACCAAGTTCACAACCATACACTTGAGCCTTGACTCTTGAGGGAATCAGTGAGTTTGAGAGTCGAGGGAACCGGGGCTGCTGGTGCAGATGCTTCTGCCGTTCACCGTCAGTCTCAATGGAGGGAGGGTCAGGGCTAGCTGCTGCCGCTTGCTGGGGGAATAAGGTTTTTCCTGAGATCGGCTGTGCTCACTGAGGCGCCGGACGATCGCTTCGACGAACACAGAGTTTTCACTAAGACTTCTGACGAGGTTGGGTGGGATGGTGAGACTCTTCCGTGGTGTGGAGAGCAGAGGCAAGGAACAAGTGTGGCACCGCATGCGGCCTCGGGTTTTGTATCTTGCCCTGCGAACTCCCAGTGGCCTACGAAGCCCCACTCTCTGGGCTTTCGGGTCTTTGGGCCAACCATATTCTTCTAAATTTACGTCGAGAGACTGAGGCTTCACGTCTTTGTAGTGTGAGAGTGACTGAACTTGTGTGTCTTGAACCCAGATGTCATAGTGGGGGTCGTCACTTACTGTAGAGTGAGCCGTCTTCATAGAATCAGAATCATTATCGATGGTTCGCCACATAAAGGCACATTCGTCCTCAAAGTGGCCGGGCGGGAGATCGCTGAGCATCGCGGCCTTGATATCGTCTGGAATTTCAGTTTCAACGGCGTCAGGAAAGTTTTCTGGAAGGACCTGAGGTATATCCTGAGCCATACTTAACTGCCGCGTATAGGGCCGCCAGGTAATAACGGGTTTCTTCCGTACCGCTAGTCTCGCTTTGATTGACGCCGGCAGACGGAAAGCTGGCTTGACTTTCTGCTTGTATTTTTCATCACGCCACGTCTCCTCTTCGTCGCCGATGCTGCCCATGTCAAGGGTAACGGAGTCGCCTTTGTCGAGGGTGTGAGTCCAGCTAGAGAACGGCAAGATGACACAGTCCATATCGTCGGCTTCCTTCGCGGCTCCCTCAGTGGCAGTAGCGACCCCTACCAAGCTGGCCTGGCTTACCTTCTCCGGATCCGCGGCAAGAAAGCCTTGATGCGCCCCAATAGCCAGTAGAGCACTCCCAATACTGCAATAGAGAATACACTTGTTAGCTCACTTATTAGCTCATCAACAGACCCGCTAACTTTTAACTAACGGTGACATTTATGCTATATAATCCTTTCATAGTTTCAGTAAATAACACGTTAATGCACTTCAAAGTATTGACTTAACCCTTTATTTCTAGTTTTGAACCCTGGCTGCGACAGTACCATGAGCCCTAACCCAGTGGGCATAATATCCTGAGTGGCGTTGGTTCGACTTTGAATCAGTGTGGATTCGGCGTTGAATTAGTGTCACTTTTGGATGTTGTGCCCACTGGACTGGTAATCCCATCGTCCTCAGCCGACCGACACGACTGAGGCCCCCATCTATTTCCAGGCATTGATTGATTGATGAAGATTAAGCCACCCAAAATGGTAGCACGGGCATGAATAGCCCGTAAGTGGTGGCCCTTTGGAGCCATTACCAATATCATTAACTGATATTGGCGATCTGTGGAGGTGCGACTGCACCCTACGGAGAGGTCGTGACCTTCCAGATATTCTGAAAAAAGAGTTTCTCATAGTCATACAGTTTTGGCACTTATGACGACGTTTTTATTTGTGAAAGATAAAACTTGTAATTTAAACCTGGTATCAAATATAATTTGGGTTATGCCTCGTGGTACAGTTGGCTTCTTTCTCGACTCGCAGTGGGGAATCTCGGGTTCGATTCCCGGGCAGGACCGAAATGATTGACACGTTCCTTTCACCTAGTGCCTCTGTTCACCTAGCAGTAACTAGGAACCCGGAAATTAGGCAAACTGTTGTGGGGGGTTGCTTTCTGGGGCGCGTCAGTAGTTCAACATTGGGGTGGGAGGTCGACCTCGACATAAATTTTTTTGGAACACTTCCCATTAGCTCTTGAACCAGATGATTACATTTTGTTAATAAGCATGGTATTACAGTTAGTTTTGATTTTAATTATCTAATCTTTGGAGTGAGAGTGAAACGATTCTTTGCGTCGCTTGACGACGACTGTTAACGCTGATTACGGAATTGCGTCTTTAGTTGACAATTTTTGTTATAATAATGGATTATTAATAATTGTTTTGATAAATACTTATTAACTTGGGGAATCGGGGAATATAATCAGCGAGAGGTGTACCTCAGCTCCCACGTGGGATACAATCACAGGTGTACCCCTTCTCTCACATGGGATACAATCACACATGTACCCCTTCTCTCACGTGGGATACAATCACAGATATGTACCTCTTCTCTTACAAGGGATACAATCAATACAATCACAGGTGTACCCCTTCTCTCACATGGAATACAATCACCGAGGTGATGCCCCCACTTCTCTCAAGAGAGGATTTTTTTTCAGGGATATTCCTGCGCGGGCCCTAAGCCTCTGGCTGGCCAACTAAGTGTTGCTTGTTTCTGCGTCACTTGGGCGGAGTATGAGTATTTATGAGAGAGAGGATATGAACACTGAGGAGCGTATATTCAAACCTCAACTTTGCGACTTTGCGAGGGCTGAAATGGTATAAGAGAAAATGCAATACGTGTTTATTAAAGCGAGGGAAATATAATTCACATCTGAAAATCGGGTTTGACGGAGAGTGGAGCAGAACACTGAGAAAGCGATCACTTGTTTACCTTAATCCTGACAGACTTGTCAGGATTAAGAAACACTGAGAATTCTTGCTCAAATGTTTATTTAAATTATGATACGGTTGCCGCTCTCAGGGACAGGAAGCCTGTAGCTTAAGGTTATCGAGCTCCCACTTGGCCAACTACTGACCCTCCCTAGTATGCATCTCACAACAGTTAGCTAACTCCCGGGTACCTATTTCCTGGTAGGTGTACAGAGGCATCAGATGAAAGGAAACGAGCTCCTCCGTGTCTGTCGTGCTGTGTGAGGCGAACCAAGGGGCCCTCGGTTGTGAGCTAAAGACGTAGACCACTAAGTAAAGGGTCAAATATAAATACTTTGAAACATTCTTTGATTCAGCATATACGTTAGTCAACCATGTATATTCGGTTATTTTTAGATTAATGGTTTGAATGTGGACAAATTGTTTAGGAAAGTGAGAGGGTCCAGATGTAAGTGATCAACTGCACTGGGCTTTACAGTATAGAACCAAATATATAGAGATTTAAGATGGGGGAAAATGCCTTTATTCAAAAGTCATTTGCAAGCTATTTTAAAATATTAGAAATAAAACTCGTCACGTTTTGCAGTGTCTGAGGAAAAGGACGAAACAGTGCAACGTGATAAATAAAATACATTTTAGTTGTTCAGGGCACATAGGTTAAGTTTATCTCTTAAGGGGTGAGACTTACATCAATAAATGTGTAAAGGTTCACCTGAGGTCAATGTAGCTTACGTCAAGTGACGTTTTTCATTATATAAATGTATAATAATTGTTAATTTCCAAGATTTAACATATCTCTTAGCTATTGACACCTAAAAAAAGATGAAGAATTATTGCTATACATAAACCTAATTAAAATAATTTTGGAGCATATCATCATACTAAAACATTTACACAAAAAATATAGATTTTTTTTATAATATTTTAATCTATCGTGTGTATATATATATATATATATATATATATATATATATATATATATATATATATATATATATATATAATACATACACACACGAGTCATCTTGCAGACAAGACTAGTTATACACTACTTTAATTCAGAAGCGGACGTTATGTTAGGAATTGTTCTTGTATGTCTATATCAGGCCACAACTGAACTGAAAAGTGAGTGCCATTGCCTTAGAAAACAGTAGCATAGCATATGTGGTTGGTGCGGTGGGGAGAGGGGGGGGGGAGACACCATTGGTTGCTTTATGGTTTACTTGTCAACCTCGGGTAGCAGGACCCCAGTTCTTACCCCTTACTACCTGCAGTGCCAGTCCGTCTGCTTGAAGACCTGGACAGCGGCGCCGACTTCGAGCTGTCTCTTCGAGCGCTACGGGGCGATGGACTTCCGCCTATCAGAGTGAGACCATCATCAGGCACGCTCAAGCTCCGCAGGTCCTTGCTGCCTGGAAGAGACACAGGATCGTCAGTCTTTCCATACAGTGAATGTTTTTATATGCATGCTGTGATATAGAAGGATCGAAAACGTTCACCTACTGCTCTAAGCTGTGATGGCATTCCTTACCTACCTCGGTATCGTACCTGTAACATCTATAATATTTGGAATTGAGGCTTAAACAGAAAACTTCAACGGTTATTGCGTGTTGAGGAAAGGAAAAGAAGAAATATTTTTTCTGCGAAGTTGTTTGAGGGGACTAATTCAATACTTGGTAGGAAGTTTAAGCTCCTTATGAATCTGAATGCAGCTCTCAGATACCTAAGTTCACGACAATGTCTGTCCAAGGGAGATAATTTCCAGAGATACGAAAATAGAAAGTAATGTTCCCATTTTATAGATGAAAACCTAGGCTTCATTATCAGTATGAAACGGTAAATACATAGTTTAATATTTATATTTATATAAACATTTCTCGTCCGTATTATAGACGAGAAATATGATAACGTGAGGAGTCACTCTGGTATATTGGTTAGTACACTTGCATCCTCTTACGAAACCTGTATATCTTTCAACAATCATGGCGGTTTTGATTGCATTTGTTAAACAGTTTACGAGTTTTGAAACGTAACAACCCAAGGTTATTGTTATAAATAACCTCCTAATGGTTCGAAACATATAAACTCTTTAATAAGTGTGAACAATGCCACCATGATTGTGTAAAGATGTACAGGTTTCGTAAGTGGATGTATAAGCGCTTGATGAATCGTGACCCAGGATGGAATCTATAGGTACGACGAAAATAGGTAACCCCCCCCCCCTCGCAGCAGTCAGTTACACTGACCAACACAGTTCCACTCTCAAAAAGCCTAGCTTCACAGAGCCGGGAGACATCTCCCGTCACGCAGGGTGCAGTCGCACCTCCACAGATCTCCAGTATCACCTATTGATACTGGTAATGGCTCCAAAGGGCCACCACTTATGGGCTATTCATGCCCGTGCCACCTTTTGGGTGGCTTATTCTTCATCAAATCAGAGCCGGGAACTATCTCATGGGCTGCTGTTAGAAGACCGCGCAAGCCGCATCCAGCACAAATTGAAACCAAAATAATGTCAACAGCATAATATTGGAGGTTAATTGTTTGTGTCGGCTTAGTTTTAGTTTTAAAACTGAGGCTTAGTTTGTGTCGTGGTTACGAAAGCAAACAATTTTGTTCATAAGGCAAAGGAAGTTTTTGGTTTGATATGTTAAGTGTATCAGGTTGTGGAGCAAATTTTTAGCGAATTAACCACTGGCAAAAATGTGGACTTGGGATTAAATTGGGACTAGTTGGCTGGTCCTATTAGTGCGTATGGAGTGCAAATGCGTAAACACGTATCTGTGTTTCTTTATTATCATAGGACAGTTAATGTGCGCAGCCAGTGGAAGTGGTCAGCACATATCAGTAGGCAGTTTGAGTAAACAAAATGATTTAACATAATTCTTCAGAGATACGAGACTGAAAACTTCATTGCTGAAAATAAAGCACAAAATTTCATATATATATATATATATATATATATATATATATATATATATATATATATATATATATATATATATATATATAATGTCGTACCTAATAGCCAGAGTTGCCTTACAAGCCAAATTTGTTGAAATAAAAATTTTGTTTAACATTTTCTCCCATGGAATGATGATGTTTTACGTTGTATTATATATATATATATATATATATATATATATATATATATTTGGGATTTTTGTAGTCAAATCTAAAATAGAAATTTGAACACACCTATCCTAAAGTAACCTAAGTCAGTAATTCACGTGTAGTATATAATATATTAATATTAGGAATGAACCCATTTGGAAATATATATTTAATAGAGAAAATCGTTTTGGGTGTTAAGCAAATCGGGTCTTGCTGACTAGGACAGGTAGTTCGGTTCTGGCTATTAAGTACGACATATATATGTGTGGTATTGTCGATATTAATACATATTCGATATAAATTGATATTAATACATATTCGATTTATATCACTGTTACTGTTATTATGTCGTTATTAGAGTCAGTTTAATTATTATTGCTTAGACATAAATGGCAAAGTTATTGAGATGAACTGATACATTAGCCATAAAAGGATAACTCCCAGAATTTTAAGTTTTCCTTATATTACTCGCAGAATTATTTTCCTTCGCCAAGAGGTATGGGGAAATCGTACATAAGACGGTCCGAGAAATCTTTCTCTGATTGTTAAATCCATTTATATCGTTAGGCTAGACTTTATTAGCTTAAGTTAGACTCGGTTAAGTTAGGGTTAGATTAAGTTTGGTAAGGTTAGACAGGTTCTAAACTTTGTTAGTGAACGCCTTATGTGTAGTGTATACTTGGGTAATGGGTATGACTGATGCTTCACATTGTAGTCGGCTCACAGCCGTATGGCCCAGTGTTTGATGCTCGTGTAGGCTGAGACGTTTGGGCATGTTTCCTTACACATGATGCTCTCGTTCGCCTAGCATTTAAAGAGATACCTGGGAGTTAGTCAACTGTTGTGGGTGGCATCCTGTGAAGGTCAGGCGTTAACCAAGGAGGATCTCGATAAAGCTAACAGGCTCACTGTCCCCGACAATGGAAACCGTTATTGGAAATGACATAAGACGTATTTATTATCATATTGTGATCCACGAAATAACGCTCACAATTTTTCATATGAACAATGTGGATGAGGCTATGGTGCATGCCATAGACTCATTAGGCTCATAGCCTAATGAGCCTATGGCCTATGAGCCAATAATGGCTCATAGGTGCCATTATTTTTATTATATACATATTACTGAAATCCAGTCAGGTCAGGTCTTAGCTATGTATACGTAGCTATGGAAAGCTAGAAAATTCAAATGTTCTTATTTGAAAATTTCTCGAAGGAACCAAAATCAATGCTGAAAATGGCAAAGAAATTTAAAATTAATATTAAATCAAATTACAGTTTAATCCTATTATTTTTTCTGAAAAAATGTTTTGGATAGAAAGTCTTTAAACGATCTATTCAACAAATCCTCAACACGTCCTCGGAGTTTGCTCTTCCAGTCTGTTTCTATAACTAAAGGAACTTTCAAAATATTTGTTGTACTTTGAAATCAAACCTATTTTCTCAAATTATTATACATTCTAGTTTGTGTATAGTTATGCCTAATGGAAGAGAGAGGAAGTGTTTTAGTTGTGTGGGTAATTATTTGTATTTACAGAAATTGATGAAACAATAGATTGAACATGATAAATTTTTCCAATATAAAAAGGTAGTATGGCTGCAGAATTAACCAGCATTCGGTCAGTGTTTCTGTATTTACGTATGTAGGTTAGCTTAGCATTTTAAAAGCACCGAATCACCTTTTGTGGTTGATTGTTCAATAAATCCCTGAACTATATGTTTAACACATCTCTAACCCTGTCCATGGAGGACAGAGGAAAATGTATATATGCTGGTTAGCAATGTAAATGTGTGGCCACGTCTGTGGTAGAAAATATAAAATAAAAAAATGTTTTTGGGATGGGCTAAATTTACTTTAGTTTTTTTTAAGGTGAGCAAGTTTAAGGGGATTTAAGGGGATTACCTTCTTAACACATCAGAGAAGGTAGGTCCCCCTCATACCCCTCTTATCAGGGGGAGCAACCCGTCCTCAGGCCATGTTCGTCCAAACTGCGGTTGACCCCAAAGATGCATTCATCAATATTAACGTACTGTGTATTCAAAATAGGTGTTTCCTCGTATATAAATTATTATTATACATAGAAATTATGTATACAGTTAGGTCTAGGTTATGTGTTTTTGTTCATTGTCAATTCCATGTATTTGGATGAAGCATTTATAGAGTGCCATTCTAACATAGGAAGAAAAGAAAGCAATGTTTAGGAAATGTTTGAACGTCATCAGTTGTGAGGCATGTGCAAAGCGTTTTTTTATTCGTGAATCGACCCATTCTCTTGATTTGCCACAACGTAGAAAGTACAAATTGCTAATCTAACCAGAAACGTAGTAACTCAAGCAACCTACCTAACTTAATCTACCGATACGAAGAACACGCGGATATTTATAATTTGTTCTTTGTACACTGTAGACCATAATGTACAAAATGAGATGTACTAGTTGAGAAGACGGGTTGTATAAACGGGATCTGGCAGCTAAGATTAATGATTATTTCGTCATTATTACGTGGACAGGCTATGTATAAGGAGGCAACCCATCAAAGCAGTGGCCGACCCAAAAGATGCATTAAATAATGCAGGATATGTAATTTTTTAACAGGATATGTAAATATGAGCTGAGGATATGTAATTTTTAACACACTATGTTTTCAGAATCGGCGTTTTTCTCAAATTTAAATACATCTAAACCAATTAAAGGAAGATGTCTGCTTGTCCAAGGTTGGAGGCTAGACCCTTTGGTTTAGCCTCATCCAACACTGCTTGGTGATTGAGGTAACTAGCATGAGAGATTAGGTAAGATTCGGACGTGTTGCTCCCATTAATGAGTCGGTGATGCCGAAGGTGACCCCATGAAATTACTGCCGACCCTGGCACCAGGTCGACCTAGTATATTTTTTTTTTAAACATAGGCACTATATCCTTGGAAAAATAAAAGCAAATTCAACACACATAGTTTGCCTGTAGTAAGGTGAAGAATTACTGATGATATAATGGAATTTACTCGATGAGTGGGCCCATTTTATCATTTGGTTATTGTTGATGAAGATAGGCTGAGCATTTACAGTGGAGGGGGGGGGAAGTGGGGGGGATGTTTTGAACAGAAGACGTCAACAAAACTGTTTGTTCTTATAAACAAAGATGCTCATTATTCCAGTTTATGAATGAAAAACACTTTGCACGTGTCTCACGCCTGATGACATTGAAACATTTATCTAAAAGTGCTTCACTGATGACCACTGTTCGAATCACAACTCTGTAAATGCTTCACCCAATACTACAAGCATAAATACGACATCCCACACATTACCAAGAGAACCTAAAACCTAACCTAACCTATGTCAAAATATACACAATAAGCTAATATATTGCTATATATACACATAAGCTAATATAGTCAAAATATACACAATAAGCTAATATATTATATTGTAATATGACTGCACTCTCCTGGGTGCCCCCATTGGCCCACGAGCAATCGAGGAGGTCCTGGCTGCAAAAATCACTGATCTAAAGAGAATGCTGGACAGGATTGACAAGATTGATGCCCATGATGCTCTCTTTCTCCTCACAAGATGCCTGTCTCTCCCTAAGTTGACCTACTTTCTGAGATGTTCTCCATCCTACAGCAGCCCTAAGTTAAATGTGTATGACACCCTTCTGAGGTCCATGCTGGTGAAGTCCTGAACCTGCCATTGGACGACTCTCAGTGGGAGCAAGCAACCCTTCCTGTAAGACTTGGCGGCCTTGGTGTCCGCACAGCCTCCCAAATTGCTCTACCAGCCTTCCTTTCCTCCTCCCATGCATCGCACGACCTCGTCAGAGATATCTTACCTGCAACCTTGAGAGATTCAGCAGGAATACACGATCCTGCTTTCACTGAATGTTCAAATCAGTGGGATGTTCTGCAGCCCCAGCAACCATTATAGAGCCAACAAAACAACACAAACAGTCCGGCTGGGACCACCCTCTAGTGGAAAAAGTAGCTGATGCCATGCTCAGCGCCGCAACATCAGACAAGGAGAAAGCCCGCCTCAGAGCAGTGCGTGCCCCCCATGCAGGAGACTTCCTCCTGGCAGTACCCATGTCAGCAATGGGCACGCGCCTAGATCCAGAATCCCTTCGTGTAGCAGTGGCCCTCCGCCTTGGTGCCCCAATTCACACTGAATACAAGTGTATTTGCAACAGGGTGGAAGCAGACCAATACGGACTGCATGGGTTGCATTGCGGAAGCACAAAGGGCTGGCATGCAAGACACAACGAGGTCAATGACATCATCAAGAGAAGCCTCGTCTCAGCTAAGTGCCCAGCGGAGAGAGAACCTCGCATCCTAGGGGTCAAGAACCCGGATTTCCCCGCACTTCGCCCTGATGGCATCACCATATACTCATGGAAGGAGGGTAGACAGTTGGTGTGGGACTACACATGTGTATCCACCCTGGCTGACACCTATGTACACTTCGGAGCTGATCAAGCAGGTGGGGCGGCCAACACAGGGAAACAGCAAAATCTCTCAAATACAGGCGACTGGCAGGTCAATACCTCTTTGTTCCCATAGCGTCTGAGACGCATGGCCCCTGGGGCAAGAGTGCCTTGGGATTTCTCAAGGAATTGGGTTCCAAGCTCATTGACGTCACCAGAGACCCAAGGGCTTGCAGTTTTTTGTTTCAGCGCCTCAGTGTGGCGATCCAGAGGGGAAATGCTTGCTGCGTCCTCGGTTCCTGTCCGGAAGCGGAGGAGCTTCAAGAGATCCATAACCTTTAGGCATTTGTCTTGTATGTTTTGTAACCTTAAATACACAATAAAGCATAAAAAAAAAGGAAGGGGTGGTAGGAGAAAAGCACACAGAAACTGTATTGGAGGGGACCTACATTCCCTCCAATGCGTTATGTGTGATTTCCTCCGAGGCTATGGTCCCCCTTCTTCAGCCAGAGGTGGTACTCCCTTCATATATAATATAATATATATATATATATATATATATATATTATAATATATATATAATATATATATATATATATATATATTATATATATATATAATAATAATCGCTCGTCCATCCCTGGACTTACGCTAACCATT
>WNGS01142304.1:2858761-2880298 GCA_020271785.1 Procambarus virginalis
ATGAAATGGTAGGTGGGTAGTATTGGTTCTGATACAGGCTAGGATGGGTTGCTGTGGCCAAGTTACTGGCTCAAGTTCCTACATTGTCCAGTGGTCTAGAGTACACTATGGCCCTAGACTCTAGAACTAGGTATGACCGAGTCTCGAATTTGTTCTCGCCAAGGGGATAGGACGTTGTTTTTTTTAGATTTAGCTAAGGTAAAGGTAAAAATGTCCATAGAGTTGGCAAGCAGGGGATGGAAGAACGGGGCGAGGCTGCAGAAATCTTGAGCAAGATTTGGAGATGAGGGAATAGGAGAAATGAAAGATCGGTGGCCCAACCACCGCGGATTAGAACTTGATCAGATGGAAGTAGAATTAGTTACTCGAATAAAAATTTCCAAGCAGCACGGGTTAAGGTGAGCCCGTTGTACTCACCTGGCACAGGAGATGTGCGGATTGGACGTTTATAAAACAATAGGCTTAAGTAAGAGGCCAAGGGCCAGATTCACGAAGGTATTTACGAATGTTTTTCCTTCTTAGCGCCTTCGTGGCGGCTACGTCGGAATTCAGGTAGGCACACTAAGAAGGAAAACCTTCGTAATTTGGTCCGTCAGCTAAGAGTGCTGTCGACCACTCGTAGCTTTACGTAAACTGGATATAACTCAATTTTTCTCTACTACACAACACGAAGGATCGATTTTATATAACAAAAGATTATTAGTTGGCGAATCTCGTGAAGAGGAGTCCTTCGTGTTATAAATGCATTCTCTGCTTGAAACTGTAGTAAATATGTCTTTTATGATATTAGAATGTTTTTATAATAGCAAGATATTGTACCAGTAGTTATTAAGTAAATAAACACTGGTGCACATGAAATATGAGAGAAGGTGGCTGGTGGGAGCATTAACTATCACCAAATGCCCCACTGCACAAATAATGTTATGTAAGAAGGGTAAAAACTTCAAAAACTTCTCTCATTGAATACTTAAATCTATAATTATGACTGTATGGAGTATTATGACCTGTTAAAAAGAGAGAGGGAAGTAGGAGTCCAAGACCTCTGCCTGTTACACAGTTTGGGTGTGTAACAATAAGTAATTTATTTACTTATTTATTTATATATATACAAGAAGGTACATTGGGTTTGTGAGGATACACAGCATGGTGTGTACATTCTTGTAAAGCCACTAATACGCGCAGCGTTTCGGGCAGGTTCTTAACCTAACAGATAATTTTAAGTAGGTAAATTCTAGCAAAATTTATAAAATTTTAACAGGTACAGTGCAAGAAAAAATGAGATGAGAGAGATTAGTAGGTATATTAAAGCACATCAGTAGCTCCGATTGATTGCATTGACAGCTTGATTTGTAATTTAACAAAAAATAATAGGCACAATACAGCATTTTGATTGCACATATAAGACAGCAATGATCACAATGGTAAAGTTGTTTGGATTAGGTACATAAAAATTGGGGGATTGGGTAGCACTAGATACAGTGCAATATTGAAGCACAAGGTAGGAAACTGTGAAGATGAAATTAGGCACTTTTTGTGTTTTTTTTTCAATGAGGCAAATATAGAATAAATATAGTAAAATATAGGAAGGCAAATGTAGGAAATATAGGAATAAAAATGAGGCAAATATAGAATTTTGAATAAAGCATAAGGTAGGAAAGTATGAAGATGAAATTAGGCACTTTTTGTTTTTGTTTTCATTGAGGCAAATATAGAATAAATATAGGAAGGCAAATATAGGAAATATAGGAATAAAAATAAGGCAAATATAGAATTTTGAATAAAGCACAAGGTAGGAAACTGAAGATGAAATTAGGTACTTTTTGGTTTTGTTTTTGAATGAAGCAAATGTTGCTTTTCAACTCATTAGGGAGTGAGTTCCAGACTAGGTCCCTTTATTTGCATACTGTTTACACAGATTAAGTTTGACTCTGGGGAATATCAAAGCTGTAAAAATATTGATGCAGTTATATAAATAAAAAATATAATGAAAGAAATATTACTGGTTTACTTTTATTCTAGTTTTTTTGTACTGTACAGTGTATGCAAAAATGTGAAAAAATTAAGATATAATACACAATTTAATGAATGATTCAAAAGAAATATGACTATTACATAACAACATGGGATCTTAATGATCCATGTTTAACATGATTTAATAAGGATAATACTGGTAATAATACAAGGTATAATTTAACATCTTTATTACTGACTTTTTTAATAAGAAACTTAGGTATACACAGCAATGTGCTGCTACCCTATTCTATATGGAAGATTACACAGTGCAGATAAAAAAAACTAGCTATAAGTTCATCTAATACTCCAATCTCATAGGATGGTTAGGCATACAGTACATGGAATCAAGGGAGAAAATACCAGCCTCAATACAAAAAACAAATCAACTATGACTAAACAGCAACTTCACGATTTTCACAAGAGGTAAGCACTGAATCATAGAAACATTATATTATAATTACACTTACCAGTTTCTACAAGACTCCTCTCAAACAATGTATTTTTTAACATAGGTATGCATAACAATGTGCTGCTTTCCTATTCTGTATGAAGGACCACACAGTGTAGATCAAAAACCAGCTACAAGCTCATCCAACATCCTCATCTCACAGGATGGCCAGTCATACATGGAATCAGGAGAGAACAAAATATGTAAGGCTGATCTATTAGGCCCCCACTGGAAAAATCTGGGTACAGCACAAGAATATCTTCCAATGTTCCTGAGTGTATGAAGTAATTACAAACTCAAAGTACCTCATACCATTTGGTATGAAGTCACTGATAACAGGGCAATCACAGATATGGTGTTGGAGAGTATGTCCTCTCAAGTAGGACTGAAAACTGTTTTTTTTTCACCCAGATGGTTATAAACCCATGGAACCGCTTACCCGCTGAGCGTAAATGCCAAAATCCGACTAGAAAATATCATTAGGACAATTGGCGGGACTTAACAAGCCCCCTGGTTTTTTGTCCTCGTCGAGGCCACTAGATAGTTAGTGGCCCCTTGGGTAAATTTAGGTAATATATAGGTAAATAAATACCATCACTTCTCAAATATTGGGAGCGACAAGGGAAGCCATACACTATCTCTTAGAATTACGTAGGTAAACAAATAATGTAACATTTGTATACTACAATGACGGTGCTGACTGTACAAGTTGAAAAAAAAAACAGTTTTACTACGAAATGTACTAATTTTATACGAAATTCGACGTAAATAAGCAGCAAGTCGTCACGGATAAGCTTCGATATGCAAGCTTCGTGATTGGCTACAGCTGTAAGATGAAAAATGTTACCTTCTCTCTGATTGGCCAAACTAAAAGCCTAGTGACATCTAGCGAGACCTAAGTGAACTACTTAGAAATCTTCGTAAGTTTACTTTTCTGAATCTCCCTTTGGCGCGTTCTTAGCCGGCACTTAGGAACCTTCGTAGCAAACCTACTTACGAAGAAATACATGGAGCTTCGTGAATCTAGGTCAAGGAACGGCGAAGGTCCACCTCACCTGATAGAACGGGGAAGCCGGATCACTCCTAGAACACGACGGGCTCACCATAGCCCGTGCTACTTGGAACGTTTTGTTCCAGGTAGCGAATCTTAACAAACAACAACATCCTAGAACACACATACTACCAAAAATTCTTACCGGGGACAGTCTACTCATAAAATAGTGTTCTACGACATCCTTATGTTGTTGTTATAGATTCAGCTACTCTAAACAAGTTCCAAGTAGCACGGGCTATGGTGAGCCCGTAACTTACCTAGCACAGGAGCGGGGCTGGCGTACGTCAAGGACTTAACTGTACCAGCTTGTCCTGGTCTTGTTAGTCCCGACTATCATCTAGAGAACATTAATCGGTTTGTCAACATTTACAGCCCTAGTTGTACAGTCATGAACCCATTCAAATAAAAATTGACTGTATACATTCCAGTCGTTTATTGTTTTTTTTAATTGACTGATGTATATGAACTTGGTGAAAAGTAAAATACTTAACGATGTCGATAAACAACAGCTAGTAACTTATATATCATCTGAACACATTGATTGGGACATGTGATTGGGACTGATATACGGTGAATGACATCTGTGGCACAGTGAATAACATCTGCAAAGTGAATGTCATCTGCTACACGGTGAATGACTCATATGGAATGTTATGTTCTGTTTTATTTGTTGCAATTATTGAAAATGTGCAGCCTAGCATTAATGTGTTGTATAATGTAATGTCAGATGTCTCTCATTGACCTGGGTGCTGTGTTAAGGATCAGGGCATTATTGACCCTATGCCCCTGTTACCTAGCAGTAAAATAGGTACCTGGGTGTTAGTCAGCTGTCACGGGTTGCTTCCTGGGGTGGAAGCCTGGTCGAGGACCGGGCCGCGGGGACACTAAAGTCCCGAAATCATCTCAAGATAACATTCACCATTACAAAGACAGTCCAGATTTAGCCACGATCACTCCCAATTGACTTACACAAAACGCATAAATTAATCCTATATTCCGGTCAGAGCAATATGCGCCCTGAATAACAATTACCATGTGCGAGGACCAGCGGTTTTTATTTTTATTATTTTCTACCACAGACGTGGCCACACATTTAGAATGCTAACCAGCATATATACATTTTCTTGTCCTCCATGGACAGGGTGAGAGATCTGTTAAACATATAGTTCGGGGATTTATTGAACAATCAACCACAGAAGGTGATTGGAGTGCTTTTAAAATGCTAGGCTAAGCTACAGACATATATACATAGATACGCATATTTACGTCTGCCCTACATTTGAAGTGTTTGATATGTCTTTTACATAGTGTTATTAATGTGCATTTACAAAGGTGAAATGTAATTCTGAACAGCTTCCACATATACTTTATACACATACATACACACATATATACATATACATTCATATATACACACAGGGTGTATCAGCTATTTCACAGGGTGAGATAGCTGATAGAAAAACTAGTGTGCAATTAAGCACTTAACCACTGAAAGTGTTTAAGATGCTTTTACAAGCTCAGGTTATATAGTTACATCACATACATACATTGTATAACTGATACATTACATGGTCAATCTTGGGTACAAGTCCAATATATCATCAAGTATTCCAGCACTCATATAGTAGTTCCAGAGTTCAGCATACCTTAGCCCAGGAGGGCGAAAGTCAGTCAATATGGGACATTCTACAAGTATAATATTCAAGGGAGTGCATGTTTTCTCTTTCACAAAGTTGACACATTGTGTACTCGACATTTGGGTTTTGAGAAAGCTGTCAGATACGTCTATATCCCAGGCGTATTCTGGCCAGTATAACATCACATTGCCGAGTTCTTGCTCTATTAGTCCCATATGTGAATGTCTCCTCACGATATCTTTCATAATATTTAATGCTACAACTTTCAGGTCTTTGTGAATTTGTTAGGTCGGTGAAGTATTCCTTAGATATTTGTTTAAGTATTCTCTTTGTCACTGCTAATGAAATCGCTAGCCGCTTCCAATTTTCTGGTACGACAATTTTTGACCTTATATAACGCATTCGATCGAAATGCGACGTTCTTTGTCGGAGGACAGGTTGGTCTAATACAGTTCCTCCCGACACGCTTGCTTGCTATCATATTGATTGTCTTAGCTTGTGCTATCTCTCCCACTAGTATATTGTGTGTCCACTATCCTTATGTTAAAAAAGTTGTTTCTAACATCCCTTTGGCTCATGTTTGACTTTGCCTCAAGCTTCCATCCGTGTTCTCATGTTCTAACACATGGAACATTTCTATATCAACATTATTAATTACCTTTTGAATCTTATATGTCGTTGTCATGTCTGCTTGATGCCGACTCTTCATGTACATTGAGATAAATTTCTCTTAAGTCTCTCATAGTGCTACATAGTCTCCCCGACTTGGCGCCTTCTTTTGATCATTACTTACTTAGTCTCATAGTTTAGTCCTCAAGGTCTGACACGAGTCTCGTTGGATGTCTCTTAATCTTTTCTTATTTGAGAAAATCTTTGGAGCGGGGCGGCGGCATCGAACTAGCGTCCCGGTTCACCCCAGACACATCTACCCCTGGTTCGATCCCACCGACCTGCCCCCTAAATTTGCTTCTAGATAACACACATAAGTCACAATAGCGTGATGCATCAAATGAACTAATCAACAAGGGCCTTGATGAAGATTCGATTAAGGCAGCGTCTGGGATGCTCCAGGACGTAGGTTCGAATCCTCATCACAGCCCTTGTTGATTTGCTCCTAGATATGTCGCGTTGTTGTGATTTTATTGAGCAGTTTTCTTGTTTGGTTGTATGCGAGACTCCAGAATTAGCTTTTTATAAGATCATACGAATAAGAGGTAACTGCAGAAGTTCGCATAACCCGTTCTCTCACTTAGTACGTCGCATTTTTAACGTAATCGACCAATCCGTTAATATGTACAACCTAATAATAAGCATTAAAGCGCCTTAATATTGACGTTTTCTATGTATCGGCCTCGATGAGATAGTTGGTTACCTGGTTCGTAAGTTTCTGGCAAAATAAAACTTTTTCACGGCACGTCAAAAACTAGAGAATGGGTCTGCCTAAGCGAAGCCTCATTCCTCCGCACCACACTGAAGGTACACTACAACACTATACATTTGTATTACATTAAACTCGTACATATAATTAACTTTCGCTGGGAATTGTCCAACTGTCCCACGTCTGTTATGCTACCCGGTTATTTGTCCATAAATGATATCCTTTTGTTTATTAGTGTTACATATTCCGGTGTTATCCTATTTATGCAAGCCTCCAGATCGTTGTCTTTCGCAGTTTCGAAACGTTGTTTCCTTTCTCTTTCACACTGTTACGTGAAGTCGTTTGCTCCCTGTCCAATTGTTATTACCTTGCATTTTCTGCGTTGAAATCTAGTAGCGATTTCTCTCGCCATCCCTGAAGCTTATCCAAGTGGTCCTGCATCCTATAATAACCCTCGAGTATTATAACTCTTCCTTAATGCTGCAGCCGCCTCAAGCATCAATATAAATGCATCATTGCCTAATTCAGGTCATGTGCGTATGTCAGAAATAGTAGGCCCTGAAAAACATCCACTACGGGCTCACCATAGCCCGTGCTACTTGGAACTTCTTGTTACAGGTAGCGAATCTTTAACAACAACAGGCGCTGAATCCTGCAAACACACACAGCGTAACTGTCTCTATTTTCTGCTTGTTACAACTTGTAATAAAGTTGTTACATCTTGTTATAACGTTTTTATGACGTATTAGAACGTCGTTACAACTTGTCAGGTGTTGTTAAGCCTTGTTGGGACGTTGTAGCAACGTCGTAGTTTCGTCGTGTGTTTGGTGGGACTTCAGGAGGTGTTAAGCCTTGGTGGGACGTTGTAGCAACGTCATAGTTTTGTCTTGTGTTTGGTGGGAAGGGCCCCCTATATCCAAGCAAACACTCGATGTAAACATGACGTCATTTTACTGTGTTTACATTGCTACGGCGTTCAAACAACGTCGCCCTGTGTGTGTGTGTGTGTGTGTGTGTGTGTGTGTGTGTGTGTGTGTGTGTGTGTGTGTGTGTGTGTGTGTGTGTGTGTGTGTGTGTGCGTGCTGGATATAGTACTGGACCCTTGTTGTTCTTCACTTGTGACGTGCCGGTTTGTGGTTTCTTCTCATCGTGACCATTTGTATCCAGTTAGAGGGGTACTCTCCTGTCCAATTTAGATTCTTGGTTATACCTGGTTTATTATCAAGGCTGTATAGCAGTCTTTGTACACCCTTGCACACTATAGGTACACCACAATACAACAGGTACACCACAATACAACAGGTACACCACAATACAACAGGTACACCACAATACAACACAGACCAGTCAGTATTCATGACAGCGACCAGAAACAGGTCCAAGGTTAACCTCCATAATGATGATCCTTGGCCCAGTACGTGTCCGCTCAGTCATAATACCCTGTATGTATGTATTGGACCTGGCTAACTAGGACGCTGGCCGCTTGTGAAGCAATGAACCGGGATTGCTGTTATTTTCTTTAGAGAAGCAAAGCATTCTGTAGCGCTAGGCAAAGTTATTAACCAATATATATATATATATATATATATATATATATATATATATATATATATATATATATATATATATATCTGTCCAAGATTGGAGGTCCGACGCTCCGGGTTAGTCTCGCTCAATTCACACATGAAACATGGAGGGGGCGTGTGAGTGTAATAGACCAGTTTGGGTGAGTCCCAGTGCCACAATTTAAGACATGTCAACATCTAACACCCCCCCCCCCCCCTTCCCTCTCATCCCTCCACTTCCAATCTTGCTTCGATTTTCATTCCGTCAAGTCTGAAATAATGCTTAAGTTTGCCGTAGAGTTGTTTATCAACTTCAGTGATTTTTACATCTATGGGCAGCACAAAACGTCCACTAGACTGTGCGACACAGTGGTTGCAAGGATCAGGTTGGGTTACCGTTACCTGTGGCAGGTGGCTGCAGGTGACGGATCTCCCAATCCTGAGCACTCCAGTTGCAAACTCTGTGAGCAGGAACTACGGCACGATCTCCCGCACTACATCACTGAATGCCCAGTTATTAGACCTTTCAGACCAGTTGGCATGAGGTACCTGGAGCTTTGCAATTACTTTATTCACTCTCGTATTCTTGAAGATATACTCACAATGTACCCAAAATTTGCCAGTGCAGGCTACTAAACATATGGCCCTGTATGACTAACCATCNCTCTCTCTCTCTCACCCCATATGTTCCACGAGTCTTTCTTCTCCCCCCCCCCCCCCCACCCCAACTCTCTGACGTCTCCCTTCCCACAAGGTCACGTTAGACAATGTATTAGAGCGTCAGAATTGTTGAATTACAACAAAACAGTTACAAGGTTAATAGGCGGGGCATGGAGAATGAGACCTCGCTCCCCCGTAGTCACTGGGTAAATATCTCTTCTCTCCCTCCTGGGCACTGCTTGTGGCCCTTGGCTCTCTTGACATTGGCACTTCCTCTTGCAGGCAAAAACTCGGTCGGAAGAAAATGGAGTTCGCGAGCCGGAAGCTGTGTATCAGCCACCCGGGACCACATCCATGTGCTTGCCGACCTCCTCCCCTCCACCTCCACTTTCGACTATCTCACCAACTATAATCTCTACCTGCTGGCCACGTTCTTAATTGTGGTGAGTTTACTCTTGTTGTAACTTGTATGGCGATTGTCTGCGTATGGATGGTGAATGTTAGATGTGTGTGTGTGTGTGTGTGTGTGTGTGTGTGTGTGTGTGTACTCACCTAATTGTGCTTGCGGGGGTTGAGCTTTGGCTCTTTGGTCCCGCCTCTCAACTGTCAATCAACGCCTCTCAACTGTGTGTGTGTGTGTGTGTGTATGGGGTGGGTGCATTTTAGTGTTCGTTTGTAGTGCCTGCATTGTGTAGTGTAATGTGTATTCTCATTAATGTGAAATGCATATATAAAATATTTTTCTTCCCACTTAACATTTGCCACAGGTTATATATAAAATTATTAATGAAATGTATAATTTACGTTCCTGCAGACTTCTAATTAGTACTGGTTATTAGAGAAATGTTAATCTGTTTTAGGCGACTGCCATATATACGAACTACTTCTCGTCTATTGGAACGCGTCCAGAGAAAAGTCTTGCGGACTTTGGTGAGGTTGTTCAAGATCTGGATAAGAAAGGTGAGCGAAGTGACCTGTTCTTTGCTGTGATGAGCTCAATGTCTGTTGGTTTAGCAGTTTAATATTTATCTTGTGTATTTCCATTCACTAGAGATAAAATGTGTACTTCTAGGTGTACTGTCTTGGATCAAGAAGAGTCCAGAGAAGAATGCGGCGTGTGCAAGCAAGCTCGGAGTGTCTGACGTGTATGGAGCAGAACATGCCTCCATGGACACAGACGGGGTGTTAGAGCGAAAGCGAATGGAGTTTAAGGGAACATTGTTCGAATCTGAGGACTGGATACGTCCCCTGGGTAAGCTGGAGGTGCTGGTAGCGACTGGCGGCTACTACGGGTCCTTGAACACCATCCAAACACTTTGGTTATCCTCGTCACAGCCCATCCTGCCAGAGATGGTGAGGGAGGCCATTACCACCGTCGCCCAGTAAGTAGCCATGTGACAGTCGACATGTAAGCTTCAAGTTGATATTTTTGCTTTTAAGAGCCTCTGACACCTTTAATGACTGGCAGAACTAGTTGTAATTTATGTGGTACACTGTGTTGTAATGGTTTTCCCCCATGCTTTGGGGAAGTGTAAGTTTTAATGCGAACACTGCATGTTAAGAGCTATATATTTATATATACGCTATATATTTCTTGGCCCCCACAGGAGGACAGAGGTGCTGCAGTTGTGCGTGAAAAGGCGGTGGTTCTGGCCCTGGTTCTGCCGGAGGACTCATGTCAGGGTTCCCTTCAAGGTGGAACACGGAGACGTGATGACCATCTACTACAAATTGTTACACAGTCCCTACAACATGACACGAGGGCCTCTGTGGCGCGCCAGGCTGGTACCTCTCCCAAAGACCAATGTGGCTCGCCACGAGGCCGTCCTCATGTTCACCATCCACCACTGCGCTACTGACGCCTACACAAACATGCTCGTAGCGAGAGAGACGCTGAAGGTTCTCAACTCTGCCATGGTTGGCCAGGTTTATCAGCCTCCCCCTCGTGCATTCATCCCCTTCATCTGTGATGACTTGGTCACCAAAGCCCACTGGTATCATGCCTTAAAATTTGCGGTGTATAAACTATGCAGTCCCACCGTTGGTAACTTTAATAAGCATGTGTATTTTAATGGCACTATTCCTCAACCAAAGAGCACATTGGCTTCAACCAAAGTTTTGCATGAAGAATTAAGTGTTAAAGATACACAGACCTTGTTAAAATACTGCAAAGAGGCGGGAGTTACTGTCCATTCCTGCATCATGACTGCAGCTAATTTGGCAGTGTTCCACTCTGCCCAGCAACGCTCTGACGTTGAACTGGAGCCAGTCACTATCAGAGCTATGAACTGCGTCAACATGCGACGCTACTACCCAAAAGAATACCGGGAAGCCACTGGTTGCCACATCTCTGTAGAGGAGCAGGAACTTACCATCAGCGGCAGTGATGGTAATAGCAAAGAAAGCTTCTGGTCGTTGGCCAAACGCTCTCATTTGAGCCTTCAGCAGTCTCTCCTTGTTGACAAAGAGCCCATCAGAAACGCTCTAGGACTACTTCCCTGCGCCCTACTGATACCACTCAATCACTGGCTCACTCGTTTTAACTGCAAGAACCTGAACGACAGCCACCTTATCAGTACTAATATGGGGGATCTGCGTGATATCCTGCCTGGAAGATATGACGGCCCGGTGGAGGTCACCAAAATCTTGCGATGCTCGGCGGATGAGCTGACAGGACACCCGTACACACTCATCTTCCACACATTTAGAGACAGATTCTGTGTCATTCTAGAGTACTACACCAATAAGATCGCCGACGAGGACGCTGCACGCTACTTCTCCATCCTCACCAACTACATATCAGACCTGGCTAACCATGGTTCGGTTGATATAAGCAAAGATAGGAAAATCTAGTTTGTTAAAGGTCTCCTTGTGCTGAAACGTTCACTTTATGCACTTGACAATAAAGGTGTTGCTATTAATCGAAAGTTTAAAAAAGATTGTATCGGTATTAACTGACAAGGATGCAATAAACTTTTGCACTTTTTCTTCATATATTTTTGATGTCTGTGATACATATATAATACTCGCTTCGCTTTGATCCTGGTAAAGAGCTCGTGAGCGATGCAAATCATCATTGATGCTGCTGGGGGTGCTGAAGCTGTGTAGTGTCAACCTTCCCCTGTACAGCCGGGGGATGCTGGAGCTGTAATGTCTACCCTGTACAGCCGGGGGATGCAGGAGCTGTAATGTCTACCCTGTACAGCCGGGGGATGCAGGAGCTGTAATGTCTACCCTGTACAGCCGGGGGATGCAGGAGCTGTAATGTCTACCCTGTACAGCCGGGGGATGCTGTAGGTGTGCAACACAATTCGTCTATGTTGATCTGAGCCACATCCTGCCTAAGCATACAATATTTACACACTAAAGAACAATATTAGCTACTTCATGAAGGGAGCCGGCATCGTTGGCCGTCTTCCAACCTCCCACCTTTTTTTATTGTTTTTTTATGTTTTTCTTTGTAATTGGAGGCGGATTTGATCTGGATGTCATATACTTTATAATTTTGATGTTGAATCATCAAAATTAGAGATTAGAGCGGTGTTTATAAAAGTTTGTATCACAAGATTTTTTTTTTAAATTGTAAAAGATGTTCTAAACTCGCTTGGAAATATACCGTTTTCAGAACTTGTTCTTGGTGTGTGTGTGTGTGTGTGTGTGTGTGTGTGTGTGTGTGTGTGTGTGTGTTTCGTGTGTGTGTGTGTGTGTGTGTGTTTTCGAGTGTGTGTTTTCGTGTGTTCGTTCGCCTATTTGTACCTGAAGGATTTCACTGTTAAATCTTGTATCCCGCCTTCTAATAGTTTGGTAGCTGTTCTTTCCAAAGAGGTTAATGGCCGTGAGAATAGTTTGACAAAGCGCGTGCCAGGGTTGTATGGCTGACTTTGCTTCCCACTGTCGGGCAATCGCCGTTCTCACAAGCCTCGTCCCCGCAATTGTTAAATCTGTAGTCTCTCTCCCCACAAAGTTTATGCATGACATTAAACACTTTCGTAGCTGATAAACTCGCTTATGTAAACAGTAATTAGGTTTTTCTAAATCTATTGTATTTATCATTTCAAAGAGAAGTTTTAGTGATATGTAAGTATTAGTTTCGTATTTGGGCATTCTGTACTAGTTGAAGATGAAGACGGTCCTTCGTGCTTGACCCAGAATCATTAAAGATGTTAAAAGTTCCTTTACCCCCCAGCCTGGTGATCCTTGGGCTTTGATAACCATTGTCCCAGCAACGAGGGGGGGGGGGTGTGGCTTCAACATAATTAGCATGTTGCAAATCAGCGTGCAAAATTTGCAGTTTTTGGCATTATTATTCGTGTTAAGATGCATATTATAAGGTGTTGGTGGCTTCGCTGAGTATAAAGATCATTTTACAGATTTTTTTCTCTGCTTTATGTAGTACATTCAGTGAATGGTTTTTTGTTCTAGGGAAATGTTGGGCAATGTTTCCCCAGCTTCATTGTTATCAAAAGTTATTTGTTTTTGTTCACGGAAAGATGAAGATTAGATTCAGTTTAATTACATTATATTATTTATTATTGGTAGTTATTTATTGTATTTTGAATTACAAAATATTTAAATTATAAAAAAAACTAGTAATATCGGTAATAAACGGATCAATTTCTTTAGTTATATTTTTTATTTCCATTCCCAACAAGCATAAATTATAAAAGGTGGTAAGTGCCTCTGCATAATAAAATATAACTGATACCGCGATAATGTTATTTTCATGTGTATGTTCTTGAGAAAATTAGTTTGAGCCATGCGTAGGATTCGAACCAACGCTTGAGAGTAACCGTGTTGCTGGTCGAAATCAGTCGCATAGCTCGAACTGATTATCTCCGTAAATCTGATATTCTAATGTATATTTAAAAAAAAATAATGGTGTTTGGCACAAAGACTCGCAACTGTAAAGGGTTCATTAGGCCCTCCACAACATCTTGGTAACCAACCAGCCAACAAGAATGCTTCAGTTCTTGATATACTTCAGGATTACATTACATTACAGGACTACATTAAGCTATGTATATACTCGTAAGCGGAGTACACTTTTGTGTACATGTCCCTGATTTATATTGTATAGAAATATTGCCAGGATAACTTTTTTCAGCATATAAAAATTAATATAGTGTGATAATTTTCATGAATTTGATGATTTTCTGGAATTAGTGGGTAATTTTGATGTAAAACTGATTACTTGAGACTGAATTGTCATGCATTTTAATTTGTCGGTTAAAGATCATATTTAAGAATGCGAACGTCAACCTCCTGAAAGTTAGTTCCCAAATTCTAATTAATAATAATTTTCTGTCAAACATATGAGCAAAGTTTCTTCCTATTTTTTTTTTTCCAAACTTTTAACTTTACTGAAGACATTGTAATTCATTGGAATTTTGATTTTACTTTAGAGCATAATTACAGATCCACATACAAATTTATAGGCTACATTTGGTATACATTTTTACACCTATACAATGTAATAAAAGTATGTCTTCATAGTAGCCGAGAAGGGGGAATGGCGCTGATTAAGCCACTTAAAATAACGTTACTTTATTTTTTGTATGCATGTTTGTTATAACAAACATGCAAAAATACAAAATACAAAATTTACTTAGCATGCGTCTTGGCAGAAACTTAAAGTATGTAATACAGGCTTTAATATTAGACGTCGGTGTATTTATAAAATTACCAACCACAAGTCCGAACACAAAATCCTAGTATTAAAACAAGACCGAAACTCTCTTAACTATAATTTATCCAATATTGGCACAAAATACTTGGGAATGAAAAGTAGCACGAATATTGAATGATCTTTCTATCGCAAAAAATAGTGCAATGGGTATTACCTAATATCAGCGTTCCCGTTTCGAAACAAAATAAGAATGTCATACAATTTTTCAGGTTCATTAAAGAAATCTGGGGAAAAAACTTTAGATAGGCCATATATGAACACCCTTGACAACCTTATGAGCGTCATTAAGACCACAACAGCAGCTTAATGATCGACCAAGTATAATTTAGTTCTCAACATAGCCCAGGAATACAAATAAACTGGGCACGCCTGTTGATGTATATATATCCTTTTCTATCCACTGATTTTATACAAAACATTTAAGGCAGCAAGTCCTATGAGAGGGTTGGCGACCATCGGTAAGTGTTAAAATGTTCAAAGGCTTTGACTGACTCGGCAGCCGGCAGCGTCTAGCCTAGTGCTACTCCCACCGGTTCTCTTCATTTAGAACATTAATTTTGGATAATTATTAAACGATAATCCAGTATGACAACACTGCCATACTAATTTAATATTCGTACACAGCAGTGTACAAAGTACACCGATGGCAATGTTACAATGAGACACTTTTTAAGTGAATTTTATTCTATATGTTTTGCCAATATAATTGACTTGAAAGAAAAAGTTATTGAACTATACAAAACTTTGGTGCGCCTTTACTTTCATTATTGTATTTAAGCATGGCGGCCTCACCATTAGAAGGCAGAAGGGTATATCTACGTTAGAAAATTCAACACCAGGCAACACAAATCATCCCAGAACTTAGTCGACTCTTGAGCAATCATCCCAGAACTTAGTCGACTCTTGAGCAATCATCCCAGAACTTGGTTGACTCTTGAGCCAGGAACGGTGGAGGGCCACAGGAGTAACACTGCAAACTATATATACATGACGCAGCTTATCTCGTCGAAACTTGTAAGATACTGAACCATTTGGAGGATATTGATCCAGACTGATCAAGCGCTCGGGAAAACAAATGGCAATGTTGATTCATCTGACATGAATGTTGATGCAATGTTAGTTCATCTGACATGACAATGTTGATTCAGAGCTTGATGAAGCTGAAACATGAACATTAATAATTTTGGTATTAATTAACAAAAAAAAATTAACTATTAATTTTACTTACTATTTTTAAAACGGAGTTCAATGGCATTCTTCTTGGCTAATGAACAAAATTATCAATAACTTTGCTGTACAATTCTGTCTGGCTTGCTCTGAAGATCTTGCAATAATTCTGTATATTTGACAGTCCTTTATATCCGTAAATGCACTTTTATCACTTGAAAACAGAAGACAATTCCCAACAACTAACTCAACGTGGCCACTGGGACCGTGTTTTCAGTGTGAGAGGTAATAAAGCTAAAGAAATGCGTGCGGCGACCCATCACTCTCAAAGACAACTGAGTTTCATGTGTTGACATGACCCAGCTGGTCATATCATCTTTCAAAACAATTTTCAAAAGATGTGAGAAAAGTCTATTACAATATATATATTTTATTATTCCAGATTCACAATATCATCATTCAAGTTCTACGATAATTAATCTAATAGTCTAGTAAAGTTTGAAACTGGAAAAAATGGTTAGATAATTATTATTTACGGATATGAATTCGATTGACTTTAAATGAATGGGTAATGCTGTGGTGCTTGCTGCCGGTCCCTCTCTACTCGAATAACAAGTACTATTTGGGGACATATTCCATGATTCCAGCATCAGAATGTTTTCCACAATATATTAGATTAATCTGAATCTTATTTACATGATTTTGGAGGAAGGGGGGGTAACAAGTTAACTTATTTTCATCCTACGTCTGGCAATGTCATTTTGTTTTGCAATAGAGGTGATGAAGTTACTCCAAATAGAATATTCCACATTTGAGGGACAAATTTTCAATTCCATATAATTGAGCAATGCTTACCTTGCTTCTTAGGAGTACACGCCACTGCAACGCGCACGCACGCGCGCACACACACACACACACACACACACACACACACACACACACACACACACACACACACACACACACACACACACACACACACACACACACACACACACACACACACACACACCCTACCTACCTACCTACCTACCTACCTACCTTCGGAAATAGAGCTGATGATCTGAAGAACAAGCTGACTACGACCGTAATATAAGGATACTATCTGGAAAGTTTCAAGCAGAAGATGTATACACAGAGGAAAACCCTGCTTCTCGGTATATAAACAGAATTTACTGTGCACTTAGTTCAGGACTACAGAATACTTACAATGTTTGGTTAATAAATTATTTCGGTGGCCTTAATAACTCTCCCGTGGTTGATGGATTAATACAAAATCAAACCAGGTTTCAAGTATAGATTGGGCAAGTGGGAGAAGAGTAGCCTTCTGTGGATCATTAGATCTACAAACCAACTACTAACCACTTATTTTGATAAAATGAAATAATCGAACAACAGAAGTAATCTTACATCGTCGCATCAGCTTGGATATCCACGTGAATGGGAATAGAATTGCAGGTTCCAGAAGATGGGAGGATATGTCAACACTGGAGAAATGCCCGACAGACCACTGGAACATTATCTAACACAGTGTAGAGTTACAAACCAAATAAGATTTCAAGTGAGATTTAACAGAGCTGAAGAAGTTGTTAAACATATTGAACATAATCATTACTCAAACGAACATACTAGTCATAAATACTCATATACCACCTAAGAAAGACAGAAGCGAGAACCTAATGATACTTAGTGGGCTAGCCAGAGGCTTAGGGCCATGCAGGAATATTCCTACAAAAAAAATATCTACAGATTTGTATATTTTATTCGCTTCCAGTAATGACGCGGAATGTACAATAAAAATAAAACCTTCCACCTGTGATATCTGTACTTCGTCATATGGGTATAATTGGCATTGAAATAGCAGACAAATTTTGTTTTAAAAATACATTGAAAGCTTAAAAATATTCTAAGCAGAGTAAAATGTCTACCAATAACTTTTCATTCTGTATTACCACTCACTTTTTTTTATTCTCAGTGATTTTGAGGCCCGCACAATAGCCAATAAATAAAATCTACCCTTGGTGTACTATACCAATCATCTCCTTGATCACCGTATCAAACATTCTACCTGTTATCTACTACAAAATGAAACAGTAATTATATAAAAAATGCTTTCTCATCAAGCAAAATGAGAAAGAAAGTAGTTCTAGCTAGGCTATGCTTCGGCCATGCATACACAAGCCTAATAAAAGAAAAACAGCTTATTATAAGAATATTTTAATAATTAAACATGTAATAATAAATAGGAAACGAAATCTGAAGCCTAAGAAGCACTACTTTTTTCATGTAAAAATACTTTAGATATTCCTCCGACTTCAAAAAATAACTTGTCATTGACCTTTTCATTCACAAAAAAGCTTGTGGCACTGCAGGCGATGAGTGAGAATAACGTGGCTAAAGTATGTTGACCAGACCACACACTAGAAGGTGAAGGGACGCTCAAATCGCATGAGAAATCGACTTGAGAATGGTCCAGGACGGACCGAAACGTCGTCGTCCCTTCACCTTCTAGTGTGTGGTCTGGTCATCATACTTGTGGCACCGACCTCACAAGATGTACATCTTCTCACATTAATCTGGCAAAACTCCCATTCGCAGCCTATTTACAATTACTCTGTATAATGATAATACTAGAATCGGGCGGTACCCTGCTTGATTCTTCCATTCAATGTAGTCACCTTGCAGATGTACCTATCAGTTAGAGTATTCTCTTGAGGTCTGACCAATATATCAGGTCTAGAACCATCTGAGGAAACTATATTTTGATCCTGCTAATAAATTTTAATTCATCATGTTATTATGGAAAATTATTCCACCGTTGATATTAATTTACTCATTTAAAAATTCCTAATTTTTTTATATTAGACTCTAAATAGTACATATTGGCATGGGAACTCAGATAACGTGACATACGAGGTCCACAAGCTTCCAGAATAGGACTTTAGAACAGAACTCTAGAACAGGGGCCAAATTCACAAAGCAGTTACGCAAGTACTTACAAACGTGTACATCTTTCCTCAATCCTTGACAGCTTTGTTTACATTTATTAAACAGTAAACAAGCATGAAAACTTCCCAATCAACTGTTGTTATTGTTATAAATAGCCTCCTGGTGCTTCGGAGCTTATTCACTGTTTAATAATTGTAAACACAGCCGTCAAAGATTGAGGAAAGAGGTACACGTTCGTAAGTACCTGCGTAACTGCTTCGTGAATCTGGCCCCAGAACTCTTGAATAGGACTCTTAAACCATGGGTGACAAACTAAGATCACTTTGCAGTTTACATTCGTCACCAAATCATTAATAAACAATTTTATAAAACACTTTAACTGCTATAATCACCAGAGAGGTCATCTGGTGTGTCAAGACATTAAAACCAGAATGATTCCAATAGTTAGATAAGTATACAAAAATAATACTAAAATCACATAAATTCCCGTCTGATATGATGCCACCACTAGACTTGGCTAATATCAGAAAGATATATATATGTATATATAATCATTTCGTGTCAGTTATATATTCAATTAGGATAACAGTTGAATAAATAATTAACCATTAGAATGAATAAAGATGTAAATTCACAATGACAATAATTAATTCCTAATAATGTTCAATTGGCAACGGTTTAGTGCAGTGGGGGCGAGCCTTCGCCTGGAGGCGCCTCAGACTGCCCTTAGAGCTGACAGTGAGCGGCCGTCTTGTAACTCGTTATCACTCTCCTGACAACGTTTAAGGAGCTACAAATGGTCGAATATTAACTACCAGCTCCGGTTATACGGTTCAAGATATCGCCGAACGGTGGGAACTCGTACGATCGTGAGTGGACCGTGAAAACCCTGTACGCCAGTGTTCCTTCGGGGCAGGTTAACCGGCCGCCATCTTTTCGCCATTGAAGAAAATATATGTGCGGGGTCCAGTGTTAACTTGTCTTTGTTAAGCTACCACGCAAGACGCACACCGGACATCAATTCCATTGTGTGCACGTAGATTAAGCACGTTTTACAATGTGCTTAATCAATATTGATGTATTCTCGTACATTAGTGAACGCTCCTTGAGAGCATGACCGTCCACAGATGTGAACAACAAATTATATGGCAATTATCAGGTAAATGATTTTTAATTATTATTTATTTTTTTCTACCACAATGTGTCCATACATTTACAATGCTAACCAGCATATATATATATTCTGTCCCATGGACAGGGTGAGAGATTTGTTAAACCTATCAAGTTCAGGGAAATGATTGAACAATCACCACAGGAATGATTGTAGTGCTTTTAAAATGCTAGGCTAAGCTACATATGTAAATACATAGATACACAGATTTAGGTATGCTACATAAAGTGTTCGATGTGTCTTTACATAGTATCATTAATGTGCATTTACAAAGGTAAATGTAATTATACCCTTACTATGTGAATCTGGCCCCTTGGCCTCTTACTTAAGCCTATGTTTTATAACGTCCAATCCCGCACATCTCCCTGTGCAGGTGAGTACAACGGGCTCACCTAACCCTGTGCTTGGAAATTTTATTCCGAGTAACTAATTCTCTTCATCTGATCAAGTTCTAATCCGCGGTGGTTGGGCCACCGATCTTTCATTTCCCCTCTCCCCTCATCTCCAAATCTTTGCTCAAGATTTCTGCAGCCTCGCCCCGTTCTTCCATCCCTGCTTGCCACTCTATGGACATTTTTACCTTTACCTTAGCTAAATCTAAAACAACAACGTCCTATCCCCTTGGCGAGAACAAATTCGAGACTCGGTCATACCCTAGTTCTAGGTCTAGGCCTATAGTGTACTCAGACCACTGGACAATGTAGGAACTTGAGCCCAGTAATTGGCCACAGCAACCCATCCTAGCCTGTATCAGAACCAATACTCCCCCTACCATTCAATGGTTAGCGTAAGTCCAGGGATGGACGAGCGATGTAGGCTACATAATCACAGCGGGAACAACTGTACCCTCACCGCTGCTTAATGTACCCTATACCCCACCGTGACCTCCTGTAGACAATTATTCCTTCGCGCAAATAATCGGCTACACAATTATTCACCCTCGAGAGTACCACCTAATTATATGGTTAATTAGCGGTACACACACACACACTATTAGAGTTTACCACACCCGCTCACATGTTGAGCAACCCGTGCACTCTCGCTCAAATGATTCGTAATCTATATAAACGACCAAGTCTTCTACAACTTTGCAACAGTTACAGCCCCGCTCCTGTGCCAGGTAAGTCCACAACGGGTTCACCATAGCCCGTGCTACTTGGAACTTTTGTTCCAAGTAGCAAATCTTAAACAATAACAACATCTACAACTTGCCTACTACACTGTTTTATATTTCCCCAAGATATAATTTAACACAAAAGAGAAAAGTATATAACTATGGAACATTCCTTTGGCCAAGAAGTCGTCGGAGTACAGCATCCCAGGACGAGAGACGAATTAATCTCGAGAACGAATAATGATTTAAATATAAACGATAACTGCACTTACCTTGGGCTAGTGGTTACCGTGCTGGAATCATGGCGATGTCAGGGGGTCCTGTAGCGTAAGGATTAATCTCTCGACACTTAACTTGATTGTGACCCTTGTCGCTGTAATTAGGAATATTTTACATAAAAGAAACTTATTCTAAATTATTACTCGTAGATAATTTTTGTCACTGATTCTACGACAAATTAATTATGTACAGAATTACGATCGAATATTAAACACAATATTTTTTTTAACTATATAACCTGAGCTTGTAAAAGCATCTTAAATTAATCACCTTCAGTAGTTAAGCTCTTAATTGCACACTAGTTTATCAGCTATCTCACCCCTTCCAGTAAAAGAGACAAATGTATGTGTGTGTATATATGTATCTATGTATATGTATGTGTGTATGTGAACAAAGTATCTGTGGAAGCTGATCAT
>WNGS01142304.1:2902401-2963360 GCA_020271785.1 Procambarus virginalis
TAGAGAAATAGAGAGACGAGAGAGAAAATGAGGATGCGAAAACAAAAATAGACACATGTGAACCTTTACCTGCTGTATATTTTTACCCACGAGGTGTTGAAGCCATTCTTTCCAATCGCTTCCTAACACTCTCTCCTCTCCTTACGCTTCATTCCTTTTGTCTCTTTCCCTCAAGCGCCTCGCTCCTTTACTTGCTGCTAGGAGTTGTTCGGTGGGTGATCTTTCTTGTTCTTCCCTTCCTCTCATTTGTTTGTGTCTCTCTCTCTCTCTCTCCTCTCTCTCCTCTCTCTCTCTCTCTCTCTCTCTCTCATCCTCTCTCCTCTCTCTCTCTCTCTCTCTCTCTCTCTCTTCTATTCCTATTTTCCCATCGTCCGTGTTCAATCTCTTCTCTTCCTTCCCGGTGATTAATCCAGGTCATGTTCCCACCTTCACACATCACTACAGGTCATGTTCCCACCTTCACACAGCACTACAGGTCATGTTCCACCTTCACACAGCACTACAGGTCATGTTCCCACCTTCACACAGCACTACAGGTCATGTTCCCACCTCACACAACACTACAGGTCATGTTCACACCTTCACACATCACTACAGGTCATGTTCCCACCTTCACACAACACTACAGGTCATGTTCCACCTTCACACATCACTACAGGTCATGTTCCCACCTTCACACAGCACTACAGGTCATGTTCCCACCTTCACACAGCACTACAGGTTCTTTCCTACCTTCACACAACACTACAGGTCATGTTCCCACCTTCACACATCACTACAGGTCATGTTCCTACTTTCACACAACACTACAGGTCATGTTCCCACCTTCACACAACACTACAGGTCATGTTCCCACCTTCACACAGCACTACAGGTCATGTTCCCACCTTCACACAGCACTACAGGTCATGTTCCTACCTTCACACAACACTACAGGTCATGTTCCCACCTTCACACAACACTACAGGTCATGTTCCCACCTTCACACATCACTACAGGTCATGTTCCTACTTTCACACAACACTCCAGGTCATGTTCCCACCTTCACACAACAATGCAGGTCATGTTCCCACCTTCACACATCACTACAGGTCAACATAAACAATAAAACGAACGCAGTCTTAGTTTTGTCTTTATTGTGGCTAAATGTGATATAAAAACACTACCACCAGATTACAACGTGATAAGAGCCTTGCTTCATGGAGGGGGCTGTAATGGGCTGGTGAGGGGCTGTAATGGGCTGGTGAGGGCTGTAATGGGCTGGTGAGGGGCTGTAATGGGCTGGTGAGGGGCTGTAATGGGCTGGTGAGGGGCTGTAATGGGCTGGTGAGGGGCTGTAATGGGCTGGTGAGGGCTGTAATGGGCTGGTGAGGGGCTGTAATGGAGCTGTTGAAGGTTGTAATTGGGCTGTTGGGGGCTGTAATGGAGCTGGTGAGGGGCTGTAATAGAGCTGTTGAAGGTTGTAATTGGGGTGTTGGGGGCTGTAATGGAGCTGGTGAGGGCTGTAATTGAGCTGTTGAAGATTGTAATTGGGGTGTTGGGGGCTGAAATGATTTTTTGAGGGCTGTTGAGGTGTGCAATGGGGCTGTTGATGGTTGTAATGGGGTTGTTGAGGTTTGTGAACAGAGAGAGAGAGAGAGAGAGAGAGAGAGAGGAGGAGAGAGAGAGGGGGGGGGAGTGTAAGAGCAGAGCTATATAATACGCTGCAGTATAAACACGGGTGTGAATTAAAAAATATCAAAACATTACATATAATAACATGACCGTTACAAGACAGTGCCCGGGCGCTTACATCCTTCACTACAACTAAAAAAGGATAACTAAGGAAGGAGCACACAAGAGAGATGTGAACACAGCAGTAGTACGATAACTGCACCACCACACACACAGCTCACCACTCACAAACGTGTAGGAATGAGACCTGTCATTAATGATGAAGTGTTCAGTGGCATTACAATTCAGTTCATTAACAATCCTAAATTACAAGTCCTATACCTAATATAAATACAAGCTAACACATTGTACAGGAACAGACAGGTTATTACAGTTACGTATAATGAGTCTCTGGTCCAACGCTACCAGCACACAAGTTGATTTAATATTAATGAATATTATACTTAACTCTATTAGGGATATTAATACAGAGTGAGGCTGTGTTACTGGCGTCAGGGAATGCTGTCACTCAGACGAACCTTAGGTGTACATTCTTCAAGTGCCCTCTTAAGTTTATTTTAGGTGTCTCGTGGATCTTTCTGTTGCCAAAGCTTGTTGACTGCAAGTTTTCCTTCCAAGTAAACTTATTTTTAATTCAAAGATCATTTTTTGTTGTATGTTTGGTAGGACCGAAATTTAAGTTACCTCTAATGTTGAATATTAAGTAAATTCGGGTCTCTTCAGTAATCATATTTAGTGTCTCGGAGAGGACGCACGATTTAGTCCACTAACCAACCCAATACATATTGTGTTTACATGCACAAAATCAAATGTTTCCCCCTACAGAAATCACTTGAAAATGATTGACGAAATGTACAAAATAAATATTTGCCACAAAATATCCTTTCCCGCCGGCCAGTACGGTACAAGCTTCTCTTCAGCAATGAAACACCATTTGTTTCTAATGTTAGATTAACAACCGACTACACGAGGCTGACCTTGCCTGAAGGTACCGCGAAAGAGCCACTTCAGGCAGTCAGTCCTCTCACTGTTGGGTCCCGGTAGTAGAGTTGGGTTCGTTCTCTACTCACAATTGGGAATCCCGAGTTCGATCCCCGGGCGGGACAGAAATACTTGGCCACGTTTCCCTTCACTTAGGAGTAAATAGGTACCCGAGAATTTGTCAACTGTTGTGTAGTTGCATCTTGGAGAGTGTCAGTAGTTCGAGCTAAGTGGGGAACCTCGAATATCGTATGTATAATGTATATACATATGATGTCTGTCGTTCGGAGTCGAAGATAACCATGACGTCAATATCAGGTCGAAGATCGGTGACTGTGTATGAGAAGATGGAGGATGATACCAGTCTTGATCCAGAAGGCTCGCCCACACACTGGACGCATGTGGATGGTTGCTGCTGTAGTGGCCGAGGCGGCTCTAGCTTAGTGCGCGGTGCGTGGCCTCTGGGCCTCTACACTCCGTCTGCTCTCTGTTAGACGCTCCTGAGCAAGTGACTCCCAAGTGCTGGGGTCTTTGAAGGTCACCTTGAGGCAGTCCTTGAATCTGCACCCCCCACCCCCTACCCATACACCAACTGAACGCGTGTCCTGACTTAATTTTCTGTTCAGCAGGTGTTTTAGCAATCAGCTGCCAGGCATTCTGACAACATCGCCTCCTCATCCGGCTTGAGTTTTCTGTAGGAGGATGTAGACGCTGGGAATACCGGCTCCCTCCAGGACCTCCTTGTCTGGGAATTTGTCCTGCCACCTGGTGGTGGCAGGACACCTCACTGACACCTTAAGGTGTCATGTAACACCTTACCTGGTGGACCATGTAAGGTGTATCCAGAATACTCCCACAAACTCACTACCTTAAATTAACACATACCTAAAAACAGCTTTCCTCTTCACTAGTAAGTTGGTCCCAGCGTGTATAGAGTCTAATGTAGTTGATTGTAGCCATGATATATGTGTTTCAGCCTACAGTTTAAACCTATTGTCTTGTTTATGACCCTCTGTTTTGTGTGACTGTGAATACCAGCATTATCCTCACTCTAATAAGACCTAATTGAATTCCTCAGATTAGGCAAAATTGTAATAAATTTTTGTTAATAAACATGTTAATAATAAGAATAATCTGATTTTAAAGGGACGAGAAAAGCTAGCAACAGATCCTCCATGCGCATCTGGGTCACACAGCAATGGGGGTCTCGAAACACTGGAGGTCACGGAGTTGTGGGGGTCACTGAGCTCTGAGGGGTCACGGAGTTGTGGGGTCACTGAGCTCTGAGGGGTCACGGAGTTGTGGGGGTCACTGAGCTCTGAAGGGTCACTGAGCTCTGAGTCACTGAGCTCTGAGGGGTCACGGAGCTATGGAGGTCACAGAGCTGTAAGGGTCACGAACAATGGAGGTTCAGAGCACTATGAGGGTGACGGCTGCTTGCTGACCGCACAAGACAGTGTAGGGGACCGCTCAGCTGTCTCCCCCTACAGCCTCACAGTTCCCTTCACTTATACCTATTCTAACCCCTTATCCTAAGTGTCTAAGCTATTATATCCACTTATAATAAGTATCTAAATACATAAAAGTACCAATCCTAAGTATCATATATCTTTGTTCTAGCAGAACAATAACATTCATCATTTTACAAAAATACATGCTTACTGTATATACTAAATTTTATCAAAATCTGAACATACATTCGGATATTAAATATATATAATACAAATATATAACAGTCCCATGATCACAGCGCCAGACAGCTGGCTCAAGTGCGTCTGGCGATCCTTGTTATGGCATAGTATAAGAAGGTGATTGATCGCCAGGCGGTCATTACAGCCGTGTTTGGCCTTGGTGGGCCCGGAGGCAGGAGTGGTTGGTACGCAACACCTAGGTAAGGTCTTCATCCCCCTTAAATACCATTCGACAACCACCTTTACAGTATACGAGTAATATCCGGGTACCATTTGGGGATACGTCTGAGTACCAGTTAGGGTACCACCATCTGGAAGAGGTTGTAGCTAACCTGGATAGATGGACATTGAGGAATGACATTAAACAACATGCATGCAGTTTCCTGCTGGCCAAAACCGTGTTTTCCGGGCCACCACCACGAGGACCACTTGGGGAAACCACCAGCCCGCCCTCTCAACTATTACGTCGCATTTTGTACGTTATAGTCCCCAACGTACAAATTACAAAATACTATGAAAAGCAGCGACTCGTAAATATCCCCGTTTTCTATGCATCGGATGGTTAGGTCAGTTGGGTTGCTTGGGTTCGTACGTTTTAGGTTAGGTTAGCACTTTGTATTGTGCACGTTGTGGAAAATTGAGAGGACGAACTAAACAGCGAACATAAGAGAAGTTTGTGTTTTCTACAAATAACTGGAAACCCTTTTATATGTATTTTGAATCTATTTTATTGTGGTTACTACTAAATATATATGTACTCCTCTCCCCACTTGGGGGGAGGAGGGGGGTAGGTGAGGGGGGGGGGAGGTAGGACAGAGGGTGGTAATTCTTGTTGCTTGCCCCAGCTCCTGGTCCCGGTTGAGAGGCACGTGGCTTGACAATGACTGTAAACAGTTCTTTCGAATTCATTAGTTGCCATGCGGTTGTTTGTACAAGTGATGAACAGGAGCATCCTTCGTATATGTACTGTGTTTCAGGAGCTGGTAGTGACAGTATTTTTATGGCAAATTCTTTATTTCAAAATTTTATTTGAGGGACGTTGATAACCAAACAACACTAGAAGATGAAGAGACGACGACGTTTCGGTCCGTCCTGGACCATTATAAAGTCGTATGTGATGGGAGAGAGATTGATCAATAAAGATTAAGCCACCCAAGTTGTTGTTGTTTTAGACTCAGCTACTCGGAACAAAAAGGTCCAAGCAGCACGGGTTATGGTGAGCCCGTCGTACTCACCTGGTACGGGAGATGAGCCACCCAAGAGGTTGCACGGGCATGAATAGCCCGTAATGGGAGAGAGAGGATGTTGTTGTTGTTTTAGATTCGGCCACTCGGAACAAAAAGTTTCAAGTAGCATAGGCTATGGTGAGTCCGTAGTAGACTTATCTATCACAAGAGCGGGGCTGTAACGGGAGAGATGATTGATGAAGATTAAGCCACCCAAGAGGTGGCACGGGCATGAATAGCTCGTAAAACGGGAGAAAGGAAGGCACAGGCAATAAATAAGGAGAAGGAGGTGAGAAGGTAAATTACTTTGAGGGATTTTGTTATAGCTACCCTAAATACAATTATAAGACCTGTTTAGTACAAGACCTGACTAGTACAAGGCTGACTAGTTCAAAATGGGACTAGTATAAGACGTGATTACAAACCCCATGCTATATTTTCTATCACTCAAAGAAATTTGTCATGAGGTGGCAGTTGTTAAGCACGCCCTGAATGTCCTCGAGGTCCTCAAGCTTTATAACTAAGTGGAATATACATGGAATATTTGTTCTCTTTAGTCTGGAAGTGCTCTGGTAGGGTTGTGTTTCACCCTCTACTCCAGACACTATCTGGAAGACTTTGTGTGACGTGTGTTTTCTGTTCAACATTACAGCCTAGTGTACTATATCCCCCCACTTCTAACACGAAGCCTCTCCATATGCGAACCTTTGAAGGTCTGTGAGGTTTTTTGGGGGGTGGGGATTTGTGATGGTTCTTCTACTCCACCAACTGTGGGGTTTGTTTTTCTTCAATCTTATGATATGTTCTAAATGTTAAGGAAAAAAGATGAAGACTTTAGTCTGTTACATTTATATTAAGAACTTGTTAAAAAGTCTTTGAATTTGTTATTTCAATGAGAGGTTTATAAATACTTATTTGTCATTCCGTATTTCATGCAAATGAATTTCGTGTTAGATTTTTAACTAAGAAGTTAAATGAAGGAACAGAGAGTGGTGTTGATGACCTCAAGACAAGGCTCGTGGTTCGAGGCTTCTTAACTGTTTCCCATATACTCGGAGCCTACTGGAACAATTTTTTTCATATATATTTTACTTTCGGGAATGACTTAGAGATCTTTGGATATATCTTGATATACTGATCCTTTGAACCATCTCACAGCCTATAGAGATGTTTGCGAGAAATCTTGAAATACTGGTCCTTCGAACCATCTCACAGCCTATAGAGATGTTTGGGAGAGATATTATGATGCTGCTTGCTTTTTCAATAATCTAGCAATGACAGCTGATTGGATGAAGGACAGTCACATTCATCTTACCGACTGACACTAACCACGTTTTAAGATAGTTTGAAGACACTGCACTCCAGTAGTCAAGTCACTCTCTGACTTGCATAACCCACACGTCTATTCAGACATTCACTGCCGGGACTTTAACACATATACTTTCAACGAAATACTTATAAAAAGCAATATATATATATATATATATATATATATATATATATATATATATATATATATATATATATATTGCATTGTTTTCCTAACGTGTAAACCATATGACTAATTAATTAACAGAATTGAACACCATTTCAGTATTTATGGGGCAAGCTAACAGGGCCAAAAATATTACAGTTGAAACAAGTAATCTATCAGCTTGGTTTCTTAAAATTAACTCAGTCTTAAGAAAAGTTAAAAATAAATAAGATGATGAATATAGACTCTTACAGGAGCCTCCATCTTCGCCACCATGAGCAGGAGGCCTGGCGTAGGGAGCCTCACACAGGAGGCCTGGTGTAGAGAGCCTCACACAGGAGGCCTGGTGTAGAGAGCCTCACACAGGAGGCCTGGTGTAGGGAGCCTCACACAGGAGGCCTGGTGTAGGGAGCCTCACACAGGAGGCCTGGCGTAGGGAACCTCACACAGGAGGTCTGGTGTAGGGAGCCTCACACAGGAGGCCTGGTGTAGGGAGCCTCACACAGGAGGCCTGGTGTAGGGAGCCTCACACAGGAGGCCTGGTGTAGGGAGCCTCACACAGGAGGCCTGGCGTAGGGAACCTCACACAGGAGGCCTGGCATAGGGAACCTCACACAGGAGGCCTGGTGTAGGGAGCCTCACACAGGAGGCCTGGTGTAGGGAGCCTCACACAGGAGGCCTGGTGTAGGGAGCCTCACACAGGAGGCCTGGTGTAGGGAGCCTCACACAGGAGCCTGGTGTAGGGAGCCTCACACAGGAGGCCTGGTGTAGGGAGCCTCACACAGGAGGCCTGGTGTAGAGAGCCTCACACAGGAGGCCTGGTGTAGGGAGCCTCACACAGGAGGCCTGGTGTAGGGAGCCTCACACAGGAGGCCTGATGTAGGGAGCCTCACACAGGAGGCCTGGTGTAGGGAGCCTCACACAGGAGGCCTGGTGTAGGGAGCCTCACACAGGAGGCCTGATGTAGGGAGCCTCACACAGGAGGCCTAGTGTAGAGAGCCTCACACAGGAGGCCTGGTGTAGGGAGCCTCACACAGGAGGCCTGGTGTAGGGAGCCTCACACAGGAGGCCTGGCGTAGGGAACCTCACACAGGAGGCCTGGTGTAGGGGGCCTCACACAGGAGGCCTGGTGTATGGAGCCTCACACAGGAGGCCTGGTGTAGGGAGCCTCACACAGGAGGCCTGGTGTAGGGAGCCTCACACAGGAGGCCTGGTGTAGGGAGCCTCACACAGGAGGCCTGGTGTAGGGAGCCTCACACAGGAGGCCTGGTGTAGGGAGCCACACACAGGAGGCCTGATACACGAGACCTCTTGCCAGTGACTTCACTGTCTAAATAGTATATACGTTTTGTAACGATGTCGACCATCGTGTATATATTGACGTAATGAACAGTTAGTAGAATTTGGTACTATTCACAGAGTCCGGAAGAAATAATAAAATAAAACTAAAAACCAAACTTAAGTATTCTTAGGCCTAGTATAGTGTATTCTTGTACTGTATTAGGCCTCAGATAGCGTGTGTTAGGCCTAGGATAGTTAGGTTAGGTTTTATTAACAACATAACTATCAAACCTTTTCCGATTTGTCCAAATTCAATAGTACCAAATTCTACTTTTGTCCATTAGGTCAATATATGTACGATGGTCGACATGGTTACTATAAGTACTATGTAAACACGAGGTGAGGCTGGAGGAGTCGCCTACAGCCCCCAGACCCTGACACTCATGTCCCAGGAGGAGGTGGCGATGGCGATGCCGCTGTCAGCTACTGCCAGGGACGTGATCCGGTTGTCGTGGCCCTGCATGGTACCTGAGGGAGGCAGGACTTGTGAGGGGGGGCCGGCAAGTAACACCGCTGGTCACGGAGGTGTTGTGGGGGTACAATGGTACTGATGGGGGCTGGTATCTGACGTAGGTGTGTGTGTGCATTCACCTATTTGTGTCTGCCGGATCGAGTAGTACAAGATGAACTAGGCATTCTCCAGAGATAGTCTGAGAGATGGCTACTAGACTTTAACCCTGGCAAATGCAAGCGTATGAGGAAAGAATTGGAGCAAGAAGGCCTCAAATACAGTAGAGGTTGAAGGGAAGGCAACTTCCCGCCTCTGAAAAGGAGAAAGACTTAGGAGTGGACATAACTGGAGATCTAACACTAGAGGATAACGAGGGCAGCAGACGCTGTACTGACAATCGCCCGGTTATCCTTCACCAACTTGGACAAAAATCCCTTCCGAGCGCTGTGCACATCCGCTGTATCTGTATGTGTATAGCGCTGTATCTTTGTGAGACCTGTTATTGAGTATGCTGCCCCAGCATGGAATCCCTACCTAAAGAAGCGCAAAATACAACTAAAAAAGGGCTAGAAATATACAAAACTAGATCCTGAGCTAAGGGAACTGAGCTATAGAAAAAGACTGAAGGAACTGAAGCTCACTACATTGAAAGAAAGAAGGAATAGTGCAGACACGATAACGATATACAAGATACTAAAAGTGATTGATAAATTAGACATAGAAACAATCTTCAAAGAAACATTGCTTCTATAACAGTGATTTCGTTCTACTAAGAAACAGTAGAACGAAAGGACACAATTGGACACTGTAACAGATGAGACACAGAGATGTCTGAAAGAATGTAGTGTAAGAGTGGTAAATGAGACAAAAAAAGGGAAGTGTGGAAGTTGTCGAAGCCAAATGTAAATGTGATAATAATAAGTGAAACGAATCACACCATTGAACTATAGATACTTAACCCTGCAAGTGAAGGTGTAGGATCAAGCATCACGCTGGAGTGTGTGCGTGTGAGGGAGGTTTGTGGGTCTGTAAGTGTGTGCAAAAACAACGTAAATGGAATTAAACTTCAAGGACCACAAATGGACAAAAAAGAGATACACGCACAACAACTACACTCTCCAACTTTTTATATCAAGCACGGTCCCTAAAAAAAACAAAACAAAAAATTCGCGTTCGAACCCCTGGGTACCCAGCAGTAAAACGACTAACTGATCATGTTCTGGGCAAAACATGGCGCTGAATAGCCTAAAGGGTTTCAGTACCAGGTTTACAGCGGGGATATTTATACCGAGAGGAGTACCCGTATCTCGGTGTGTACACAGAGTTTACTTTAGTCCTGGTCTATGTGCAGGACTTGAGTATACTTGCTGGGTGGTACGTAAGGCGTTGTGGTGGCCTTGATAACCCTCCATAGGATGATAGACCTTAATAACCTTCCAGAGGTTGAAAGGCCTTATTAACCCTCCAGAAGTTGACAGGCCTTAATGATCTTCCAGAGGTTGATAAGCTTTGAGAACCATCCAGAGGTTCGTAGGCCTTGATAACCCTCCAGAAGTTGGCGGGCCACTGCACTGTGCAAAGCGCCTTTAGGCTCTCTGAGAGTTATGCTGTTTGTATTTTAACTGAGCTATATTTTAATGTTTTCATTACTCTTTGTGTTTTGAAATGGAAATAGATGAGTTTGGAAACATTTTGACATTAACTTTACCTGAACATTTACAAAAACAACAAAAATATGTCCTTGACAATTGCACTAAGAGTTTTTGCTGAAAACAGGTGTGCAGTGCAGTAGTTAAACCACATCAACTGTCACTCATATTTCCTTCTTTTTAATTATGGGACTTCAGGTGACATTTATGCAAGGTTACGTCATTTTTTAATTCTTGACTTTGTCAATATCCTCTATATGCTCAGTAGCGTAGCGGTCTGTTGTGAGACACAGGTTTCTCGCAATCGAATGGTCCAAGGTTTGATTCCTACAAAACAGAAACGTTTGGGTATCGTAGCCTTTCACCCGATGTCTCTGTTCACCTAGTAGTGAATAACTGTTCACCTAGTAGTGAACTTTCCGGGAGTTGGGCAACTGATGTGGGTTGTATCCTGGGAGAAGGGCTGTAGTTAGCCTTGGGTGACATCAACACGTCTGACGTCGTAGGGAAGCCAATGTTTTCTACACCCTACGTTAGCGTCCAGAGTCTCCACACGACCCCTAGTGTCTTCATCGATAATCTACAACTCTTCAACATCCTATAAACGACTCCAATATTCTCTAGATGCCAAGTAATTTCTCTAGAGGGGCCTTGCGTGGTCTAGCAGGGTGGGGAAGCCTCTAGAAACACATTGTCGATCAGTTCTCAACTATACTCCCAGATATCTCAAAGTATCTTTTAGATATCCCCCCAATACTTTATAGTAGTTTTACTATTTTCTAGACGTCCCATAATTTCGTAAAAAAATATTATACGGACTATTATTATTTTCTAAAAGTTTCCAACGCCATCTAGTGGCCTATCATGTCTACTAAACGCAACTAGTTGACTTTAGTCGTCCATATTATAAATACCATCCCGATATTCTCTAAAGGCTCCCAGTATCTACTAGATGCCTCCACTATTCAATTTCTTTCTTTATTATGCACCCCATACCCATCCCGTGGGCGGTGGTGGAAAGGGCTACAGAGGCACATAATCAGTTCAGGAACTGAACCCATAGTTCGCTTAGCTAAGCAAGTAACAACATTTTGACGCTAGTTACAAAATTATTAATGTTATATATACATGTACATATATATACACAATCATTTATATTGAATACATACCTATAATATTCTTTAGACACCTACAGTATATTATATGAACATCTCAAAATCTATAGACATGTCCAGTAATCTCTAGATGCCTTCGTCTAGTATTATCTAGATTTTAGATATTAATAAGAGCAGGGGACATCATCAAGACTCTAGGTAACCATTCCCGTCCCTGCCCCAGCTTAGAGGCAAGTTTGGGTTTACCTTGGTGCGTGGCCTTAAGGGTGTCCCAGAAGTGGACGGTGTTGTCGTCGGAGCCGCACATGATGTACCTGCCGGAGCTGCTGAGGCCGCAGCAGGTGAAGCCGGAGTTGGCCGTCGGCGGCTTGTACTCCGCTACCTGTTGGTCGCTTCGCAGGTCCCAGAGGCGCGACGTCTTGTCCTCGGAGCCTGACCCCACCACGACGCCAGACGGGTGGAACTGTGTGGGAGTAGGGAGAGGTGGGGTGAGTGTGGGGTTGTAGTTGGGGAGGGAATGTTGGGGAAGCGGTGGGGGAGGGAGACAGTGTGGGGATAGTGGCTGCCGGTGTATTCGATCTTCCGGTCTCTCCTGTCTTCGATCTTCTTTTGGTGGCTGACGATGGGTTAGTATGGCGTGTGACCGATGTATTCCTTGTGAGGGTTCTGTTAGCCAGGTTCGAAGGGGGTACTGTAGGCTGCGTCCAAGGGGATTCTTCTCAGTGAAAGTCTCTAGGATTCAAAGATGGGGTTCGATCCTGCTGAGGCCTGAAATATCACTGGAGGTGGGGATGCGTGTGGCCAGAGATGGTTTGGGAATAGATGTCTTCTCGGGCGAAGAATCTTGGCTCGTTCTTGACGTGGGGCTTCTGGTTTTTTCCATTCCGTCTGGTTGTTTTTTCCAAGCGACGAGCCGTCCTTCCCACAACTCAACTGAAGCATTAACGACCTGTTTTTTTACACAACACAATAAACTCGTCGCGTAATATCGAATTATTTACCTAATCTGGTCTAAAAGTTGTGGATGGAGGTGGCTTTCACGACGTCTTCTTTCAGTACATTCGACTTGTTGACCACCTGTACAGGGTACTAGTTTTTCTTACATTTCTTCAACTCTATTACGTTTCTAACTTCCATTTATTTTCTCATGTCTAACTTTATCTCAATTTAAAGACACTATCTTTGTTCACTGTCTCTATTCCTGTCAATATTTTGTACATGGTGGTCATGCCTTGTCTGCTGCTTCTCTCCACTAGAGCTATGATACCTACTTCCCTTAACCTATCCTTATAGCTTAATCCTCGTAGTCCTGGCACTAATCTTGTTACAAACTTTTGTACTTTTTAACTTTTCGATTTATGCTTCACAAGGTGCGGAATCCTGGCCGGTGCTGCATATTCCAGTATGGGTCTAACATAGCCTGGGTAGATTGCCTTGAAAGCGTCCTGATTTTAGCTTTGTATATGAAATTCAAATGTTTGCCAGCTAGCCATGTGCTACGTACTCAGCTTATGTGTGCCTCTGGCGTTAGTGTTGAAATTGTGTCCACTCGATGGGAGCCGGTCGGCCGAGCGGACAGCACGCTGGACTTGTGGTCCTGTGGTCCTGGGTTCGATCCCAGGCGCCGGCGAGAAACAATGGGCAGAGTTTCTTTCACCCTATGCCCCTGTTACCTAGCAGTAAAATAGGTACCTGGGTGTTAGTCAGCTGTCACGGGCTGCTTCCTGGGGGTGGAGGCCTGGTCGAGGACCGGGTGGACACTAAAGCCCCGAAATCATCTCAAGATAACCTCAAGATAACTCCTAAATCTCTTTCTCTTTCCGATTCCTGTAGTTGTCTTGTTATGGCAGCGCTTGCTAACCTGGGTTCGTGGGACTAGTGCTGAGTGTTGTATTGTGCGCTCAGAAACCAATAACCACTTATATCTGTTATTATCGACTGTTTTTCACTGAGAATAACACTGCAGGGCTTGTAACATATGAATGTATATATTTGTCGCAGCAGTGGCTACTGTTAATGTTGCTAGTTTTGTCTACTTTGTTGACGGTGGGATGATGCCTACTTTCCACAGGGGGGAACGTGGCTAGAAAAGGGGAGACTGAGAACCATAAGGTTGTGAACCANGGGTCTTGCAAGGCCAAGATCAAGCATAGCACTCATGATCAAAACTACTGCGTCTCGAAAACGGGTTTTTTAAATACCTGCGCACAGCTCCAGTTCTTGTCATACACATAACTGTAAACGCATCTCTCTCACACCGTATAACAGTCATAATATTAATTATTACAAGCAGCTTAAGAATGTTATTACAATATTAAGAGAGGCAACTGAAAAACGGCAATTAACAACATACAACATTATCTCGTATATACCGCAACCCACAAATTGAAGGCTAATAGATTTATTGTAACAAAAATAATGACACAGTATTTACAAATGAACCTAAAATTTATAATTATGAATATATATTAGGCGAAGGCATTTTTATTTCCAGAATGGGTGGAAATTCGCTAATTTTTAAATCTCCAGTCAGTAACTTTATTATTATTATTATTATTATTATTTTCTACCACAGACGTGGCCACACATTTACAATGCTAACCAGCATATATACATTTTCTTCTGTCCTCCATGGACAGGGTTAGAGATGTGTTAAACATGTATTTCAAGGGTTTATTGAACAATCAACCACTGAAGGTGAGTCGGTGCTTTTAAAATGCTAAGCTAACCTATATACGTAAATACATAGATACACAGATTTACGTATGCCTTACATAAAGTGTTCGATGCGTCTTTTACAGTGTCATTAATGTACATTTACAAAGGTGAAATGTAATTCTGATCAGCTTCCATATATACTTTATACCCATACATATACATACACACACATACATACATATATACACACATGCATTCACAGTCATTTGTCTCATTTACTCTGACAGGGTGAGATAGCTGATAAAGAAACTAGTGTGCAATTAAGCACTTAATCACTGAAGGTGATTAAGGTGCTTTTACAAGCTCAGGTTATATAGTTCTCATATACATTGCATAATTAATCTATTACATAGTCAATCTTGGATACAAGTCCAATATATCATCAAGTGTTCCAGTACTCGTATAGTAATTATAGAGTTCAGCATTCATGACAGTTCAGCAGTAACATTTAAATGACATTGGGAGGCAAGAATGTCAGGCGATACAATACTGGACACGTGGGCACTTTACATTTTTTATCGCACGCAAAATTTTTATGCAAGCCTAGTTTTGGCATACTTGATATGGTTGTTAATTAATCTAGTTAATTCCTATACAGCATCGACGTTGCTCGAACACTAATGTGTTTAACGCTTATATATTTTATATTATATAACAAATATGCACAACAAAACTTCCACCTAAAATAAATTCACAACAAACTTTAGCAAGACTGGACCAGCAACGTGCTTGTTTCAGATTTGTTTGTTGCGGTCCCAGGCGGATAGTTTGTTGTGCACCACATACTAAGCCTGTGAACGTCAGCGCAAAATAGAATGTCCTCCTCAAGTCTGTCATTTAGTGCATAACCTGTTTCCCCAAAAGTATTCTGGGGAGCGGAGGGGGTGGGGAGGAAGTGTCTTAATATTATTATTATCTACCACAGACGTGGCCACACATTTACAATGCTAAACAGCATATATACATTTTCTTCCGTCCTCTATGGACAGGGTGAGATTTGTCAAACATACAGTTCAAGGATTTATTGAACAATCAACCACAGAAGGTGATTGTAGTGCTTTTAAAATGCTAGGCTGTGTCTTCCTCTGCGCTCTATGCATCAATAACCCTCAGTTTCTCTATTCTGAAATACCTTTATTTACAAAATCTTTCCCTTCGCCTTTGTTACCCCTTACATTTTATCAACTGTGCCTATTCTCAAACTGAACTTTATTTCTTTCATCCCAAACCCGTTTCCAACACTAAGCCTTCACTTCATATCTTAACTCAAAAATCTTCTCTTAATACTCTTCGTCGTCTTGACATAACGTTCTCCTTTCGATAAGCTAACACACTTCGTAGCAATCTTACTTTTTACTTACCCCCTTTATCTCATTTTATCTCTTTCTAAACTTTCCCTTTCCCATGACCACTCCTCACTACCGCCTTCACCCCATGAGTTTTAGTTTTTACAGAAAATGGAAGCGGCTCGCGAAAGTGACACTAGCGTTTCTGGTATGGATCCTCTGGTAGGTTAGGATAGAGCACTTAAATTCTGCAGTTTTTTACATTGGGAACCTTAGAAGAAAGAGCATGTATATCATAGGGATACCATCCTCAACACGAGTAGTGCTACTGCCCCTGGAGAGGGCTGCATCCGACTCAATCAGGAAATGGAATATCATAATTATGTTCCTTTTTCAATATCAAATTAATAAGAAAATTTATGTCTGGACTTCCGAAGCCTTTTCTCCCTTTGTAATTAGCTGCGTTTGCTTTGTGTTACGAGCGAGGATAAAAACCTGCCTACTTGGTTGGGTATAAACCCACCACTTAATCCTAGTCGCCAAAATTCAAATACATTTGCATTTTATTACAAAAGCACGAATTTTAAAACTTTTATAAACATTGCAATATAGTCCAAGACACATTCTAGAGTGACTAGTCTAATACGACTTATTATTTACAGAATCTACGAATACATGAAAATTACTACGTATTTTTACAAAGTAATACACCGTAATACTTGGGTTCTACAGGGTATGTGGGTTGCTTGTTTGAATGTTTCTGGTTAAGCAAAACGCTTACATTTTTGGCAGAGTAGTAAATCTAGAAGAGTTGTTCCCTGTGCTCACACCATACACTAGATAACTGTACTCTTCTAGAAAGGCAAATGAACTAATAACCGATGTATACCAGGAATCAAGACACTAGATAAAATTTGGACAATTCAGAGACATTCACCGGCAAGTCTTATTGGTTTCAGTACCAGGTTTACAAAAGGGATATACAGCGGTACACACACCTTCTGTGTATATAACAGTTCAGTTTGGTCCTGGACTATGTTCAGGGTCAGAAGGCCAGCCTTGCGGGTTGGCCTTCTGACCAACCCTAAGTATACTTGCGGGTTAGTCAGGAAGCTATTAGGGTGGCCTCACTAACCCCCTATAGGCTGATGTATCTCAATTCCCGACACCAAACAAGCCAACATATACTGGAAGTGCCTGGGGCAGGAACCTTGGTGACCTTCAAGTCCCTCTAGCCTTGGTGACGGCTGTCCGTTCAATCACTTATCCAGTTACTGGCAATACCTGCTTGATAAGGTTCTGGGAGTTTTTCTACTTCCCAAGCCCGGCCCCTAGGCCAGGCTTTACTTGTGAGAGCTTTGTCCAACAGTCTGTTGATTGGAGCGCCCCGCAGGCCCACATATCCACCACACCCCGGTTGGTCCGGCACTTCTTTAGGAAAACTAATTTTATTTGGAAGATATCCACGGTTGGAGACGAGGAGTCACAATAACGTGGCTGAAATATGTTGACCAAACCACACTAGAAAGTGAAGGGACGACGAGAATGGTCCAGGACGGACCGAAACGTTGTCATCCCTTAACTTTCTAGCGTGTGGTTTGGTCAAAATGTCCACGGTTGTTCCGGTAATATTTCTTACACTAGCCAACGGTTCTTAACCCGATTGGCCGTGTAGTGTGCACATGCGCCACTCTTGCTACAGCAAATGGTTACCGAACAATGAACAGGTTTCAGCACTCAACACACTGCACATTTTCCCTTGTAGACAACATTCTTTAGCCTACTCGTGTTTCTACATTCCTTACCGAGGTACTCTGCTTATCCTAATAATTTATCAAAAACATCCTTGTCCATTTTAAGGAATGAAGAACAATTTTATATTATTTTTAAGCTGCATCTCTTATGAACCCATCCCTACCCTTGTATGGCAATGCACAATACAAAGTTGACTTTACACATACATTGAAACATTGATTATAACCATGATAAAATGTGCGCTTCTGCGTACAGTTTAGACCTATTGTGTATGACCCTCTGTCCTGTGTGACAGTTAAATAATAATAATAATAATAATAATAATAATAATAATAATAATAATAATAATAATAAACATCCTTCTTGACAAAATTAATTACAATTTTGCCTAATCCTAGGATTTTGATAAAGCCTTAGTAAAGTGAGGATAATGTTGGTATTCACCGTCACGCAGGACAGAGGGTCATACATAAGACAATAGGTCTAAACTGTAGGCTGAAGCAGTGAATACCAGCATTATCCTCACTTTAATAGACAATTTAAATCCTCAGATTGCCAAGATATAATTACAATTTTGTCTAGAGATGTTAATAATAATAAATACTCTCCTTTTGAAGAAAAATATAGATACAAAAAAAGTACATTAAAATTCAACCGAAACAATGGCATTCCACTTATCGACCTTGAAAACGCGGAACAAAGAAACCATTAAATCTTACTTTTCAATGTTTCCTTACCAGTTTATGAAGCGCGGAGACTGTAATCTTTAAAACAGAGAATTTATTTATTTATATATACACAAGAGTTCTTACATTCTTGTACAGCCACTAGCACACATGGCGTTACGGACATGTCCTTAACCTTAATTTTCACACACACGTACGTGTGTGTGTACATGAATCACCACATTCAAGATTCTCACGGGAATCGACAGGATTGATAAAGACAGGCTATTTAACACAAGGGGCATACACACTACGGGGCACAGGTAGAAACAGTGCCCAAATGAGCCACAGAGATATTAGAAAGAGCTTTTTTAGTGTCAAGAGCGGTTGACAAATGGAATGCATTAGGAAGTAATGTGGTGAAGGCTGACTCCATACACAGTTTCAAGTGTAGATATGATAGAGCCCAATAGGCTCAGGAACCTGTACACCTGTTGATTGACGGTTGAGAGGCGGGACCAAAGAGCCAGAGCTCAACCCCCGCAAGCATAACTAGGTGAGTACATACACAGATGCTACCGGCTGCTTCCTGTTAACGCCCAGGTACCTATTTACTGCTAGGTAACATGGGTGAAAGAAACTCTGCCCATTTGCTTCCACCAGGGAAGGAAGCCGGACCATTAGGATTATGAACCCCGAACGCTGTCCACTCAGCCGTCAGACTGAAATTAGAAATTAATCTTCCAATACCGATTGATGTAATAATAGCATAATAGCAGTACTTTAAAATATTCTTCAATGGCAATTGTCGAGTTAAATAATGAAATTTAGAAAATGCTATAAATACATTGCACAACACCAAGCTTCGCTCTGCGCGACATTCAAAACAAGGACGCATAGAGGAAAAAAAAATCACTACCTTGCCACTTCCAATGCATTTTAGTGTCATTCAACGCGCCTCATTCACAATTATGAACTCTTAGTAGAGGTGGTTGTGGTAGCAGCAGCAGCAGCTTAAATAACAAACTTTCGAAACCTCCTGAATAAGTCATACGGACAGAACAAAAATACAAGTGACCGATTCTCACTGTAATAAGCCAATTTCAACACACAGTATGTTAACTAGTGCTAGTCAAGGCCCTCTAGAAACTCTAGTCCCAATTCTCAGCAAATACAAAGCTCCGAGTCCTCTCATTTGCACAACTCACCGCCACATAGGCTCGAGTTCCAAGGCCAAATGGTTTGTAAGCCAGCCGCCAAACCCCGTTTATGAATGAAATACTTTACACATGACTATTGATGTTTTAATACTTCTCCAGCAGTGCTTCGCTGACGATAACTAATCTAATTATAACGCAGTAAATGCTTCACCCACGTACTTAAAACGCTAATAATTGCCAACATAACCTGAACATCTAACATGCCAAACTATACATAGAATAATATTTTATGATATTACACTAAATAAAATTTGAGATACATCTTGGGGGGGGGGTAGGGGTGTCGGATGCCGCTTTAACGAGCCTAGCATGATGACAGGTTGAAGGTTTGAAATATTTATCATCAATATCGACAACAAAAAATCAACCTGGCTAAAGCCGTGACTAGAAGTGCTCTTAAAGGCTTTAACCAGGTTTCGTAAAGCATCAAAGTGTTCACTTATGAGATCTATACTTCTTATGGTGGCCTAATCCGTTTGCCAAACAGACTAAGAGCTCTAAAGCATTACGAGGGCGGCTTTAACCCAAGATTATTATGCAGCTTAATCCACCAGAATTCGGCCCATCCTCCTAAAGTGAAAGTACTTTATATAAACTATTTGGCCGAAAGTACCAGTATGAAGGATGACCAGACCACACACTAGAAGGTGAAGGGACGACGACGTTTCGGTCCGTCCTGGACCATTCTCAAGTCGATTGTGAATGATCCAGTCTCACAATCGACTTGAGAATGATCCAGGACGGACCGAAACGTCGTCGTCCCTTCACCTTCTAGTGTGTGGTCTGGTCATCATACTTTAGCCACGTTATTGTGACTCATCGCCTGCATATGGATACCAGCATGTAGTGCTGGACCACCAGAAACTTTACTTTTGTATTCTTGAAGTTGGACTAACCTGAACTTAAGCGGAACAAATAAAAGATCTCTCCTAGCACTCCTAGGATAATACACGCTATCTTAGACCTAATTAGGTTCACGTGTACTATACTAGGCCTAGGAATGTTAAAGTTCGGGTTTTAGCTTTATTTTTCCCAGGGCTGTACAATATAAAGGGGCTTTATTGTTGGTCCATCACCACATACTGGTACTTTCAACCCAATAATTACTTAAAGTACAATAATTTTCAGGAGGATGTGTTACCATGATTGGAACAAGAGGTACACATCTCTAGTGGACAAAACGCTTGGTGAATCCTGATTCTGTATTTTAAACACTACAGTAAATGAACTTTACAAAACTACACTACGCTTAGCAATGCGCAAATTACAAAATACTGTACAATAATTATATATTAAGAAATGCAGTGTAATTACATTATGATAGTCATCCTGACCATCTGTTACCGGATGTATGTAGTTATAAGGACTTACAATCGTCGGCAAGTCAGTTTTGTCTCGAGACGAAGAATAGCTTAACATGCAGCCTCTGCTATTTTTAATACAATTGGAAGAGCAAGGAAACTGGAGATATAGCAAGTTACAATAGTATAAACCGAGCTAAAACAAAATTTGTCTTGACAATGGCAACAAATCATGAATCGTAAATAAATTATGCCAGTCACTTAAAACAAGGCATCAAGGAATTCAACGGATGGCCGCTGTTTACATTGTCTTTTATCGCTCAACAGTCAAGATCCTTGACATGGTGGGGACGACAGGACAGTCCCATATCCCTTTGTTTGCCCCTCTTCCTTCCCTGCCAACCTCTACTCTTCCCTGAGAAGAGGTGGAGGTGCGAAAAGTAAGGTTCACCCCTACATTTCCCTCTACATAATTCCAAGATGAAATATAGACCAGAACTCCCCTACCGTCCCCCCCCCCCCCAAAAAAAATATTACAATGTGAATATTACTTTATATTCATCTATTCGCACCATACATGATTAAACCAATCTATCCTCTTATAACGACAGTAGCAACCATTTAGTTCGATGCACCAACATGTACTGTTCGACCCCTAAAAAAGTAATTTTTGTATTATTGAATAAGCCCAAGTGTAACTGAAATGTAACTAACCTTAGGCCTATTATAGGGAACCCGTCCTCGGCAAATCAATCACCACGAGCAACCAAACGCCGCCTCAAACGATCTGGATAGTTATCAAGATATTTGCGATGGTCTGAAGGAATATTACGGTTCCAATAATAGTCTACTCGTTAACTGGCAAGTGAACCGTTGTCCAAAACAGGTTATTCTCGTTATACCTAATTATAAATTGTTGGTTTAAAATATAATAGTATGCTAAGAACTGTTCTTAGAATAGGTATGAAGATTTTATTTTTCTGCAAACTAAATTCAAGGGTACACTAAGTTTTCGAGTAACATTTCACATTTTGGACAATATTATACCGTATTAACGGAACTAAACGTAATGAAACTTAACCATGGAGAGAATATGTAATAGCACTAATTACACTTATTCCGAATCCATTACCGCGAGCCGATTTCCTCCGAAGACTGGTTGAAAATTATATTCAACCCGTCCTCATGGAGGAAATCAGCTTGCGATAATGGATTCAGAATGTCTGTTATTAGCTCTTATCTACTGTATCCACTATAGAATATATACAAGTGCGCTATACTAGGCGCCGTAACGTTTAAGTTCGTTTTTACCCATTATTTCTCAAAACTAAAATTAATAGTACGAAACTAGTTTGGGGGTCCAACTACATAGAGGAACCATTTAGTCAAAAGTACAAATAAGTACTATCATTTTAGGAGGATGGGTTGATTAAAATAATGCAAGACTTATATCTGCAACTCCCTGACAAGAGAGCAAGCTTGGCTACCAAACACATCGTGTCAGTAAGGCTGTCCAGCCAGCCTGTTGTCATAACTTGCTATATTTTCAATTTGTAAACTTTTTATTTCACGTTTTCTTTCTTGTTCCCCTTTCTAACTTCCAAACAGGAAAAACTCCATCTCCCCCCCCCCTCCCTCTTCTCCCGATTCCACCCCTGCACCCCAAGAGCAGACAGCAGTAGTCAGAGGTTATATTTGGTGGCACCCAGACAGACTAGGCTAACGGTTGCTATTCGGTCCCGGTTGGGGCAGGTTAACCTGCTCTCCCACCCCCACGTGGGAGTATCATTTCACCCATGGAGCCACTACACCACCCAGAGATGCCTACCAAAGAGCCAGAGCTCAACCCCCGCAAGCACAACTAGGTAAGTACCTGACTCCTGTGTCTGTATGAGCGACACTCGTAAATACAAGTCTCCATATCCACGTCTACTTGCTTTTCGAAACTTCGCCATGTCTTGAAATCAAGTGGAACATTCCAGTGGCTCATATCCTATCTTGAGATGATTTCGGGGCTTAGTGTCCCCGCGGCCCGGTCCTCGACCAGCCCTCCACCCCCAGGAAGCAGCCCGTAGCAGCTGTAACTCCCAGGTACCCATTTACTGCTAGGTAACAGGGGGACATCAGGATGAAAGAAACATTTTACCCATTTGTCTCCGCCTCCACCGGGGATCGAACCCGGAACATCAAGACTACGATTCCGAAGCGCTGTCCACCCAGCTGTCAGGCGCCATGATATCTAAAATCTAGGGGCCCTCGCCGTATTAGTTTATCCTTATAGAAATGCTAGGGCAGTCCTAGGGGACTGTGTCCGCACACAGGATAGAGGCAATCACTGAAAGTTATCCTCTACAAAGTCTCAATCAAGTGGTAGGGCGCAGTGTTTAGCTCCCAGCTAAGGAGAGCTTATTTTTATGCAGGAATCTGAACAAGGAAAGGATCTAAATCAGGAAAATGTCCAACGAGAAATGCTATAACCGAGTGGAGAAATTGTCCCCCTGTTGGGGTGGGAACAGACTTCGGAAAGGGTTTGTTGGAAAAAAAAAACTGGTGAAGCACATGTTATTCTAATAAAAGTATTAGATCAAACTACATAAGCCATATAGGGGACCATACAGGTATGGCCATGATCTAAGAACATATAACCAATGCCATGTCAAAGGTAAGAGCAATGTGATGTGCTCAGAGACGTATCAAAACGTTTCCGATCAAGTCAGGCACACCGGCCTTCAATAAACGTTCTCTAACCTAGGGCTTCCTACAGAGATTTATTGCCTTACTGCAACTTCACAGACAGCAGAACAGCCAAGATCAATATAAGTAGCTACTTGAGTGACGAACCGAGAAGTAGAGACCCGCAGGCAAGCTGCACATCACCCACTCTTTCAAACACAGCTGGCCTGACTTTCCTACATGGTGATTACTCCACTTGTGTTAATAACAGGGCTCATAATATGTCAACCGAGACAATCATAGATTTTTGTCGCCTTTTTGTTGGCCAGTATAGAGTTGAACGATTTTGGAAATCAAATAGAAAATAAGTTAAAGTTCCAAATAATACACATTGCATTATTAAATCTTGAGCCCATTACCTTAGCAATCACCCAATCCAACATTCGAATGTAAGCAGAGTACTGGGACTACAGATCAATAGAACAGGAATTAAAATTCACCTACAAAGCAAAAAACAACCTTAGGCAAACCGAGAAGAATCCGTAAGATTGGTACGAACATGCAGCTACCCTTAAGACAAGGATCTTGTCAGGCAGCGCCTCTAATACCCTCCAGTACCACTGCATACCTACAAAGCAGAGCAAAGCAAGAGATTAAGAGCAGCAAAACGCCGTCCAGTCCACACTATGACCAAACGATTAAGGAACTCCGCGAGGCTTTTAACATACAACCACTAAACATCAGACTTCAACAGAAAGACATCAGTGTTGGGGGACATGAAATCAATGTTAGAAACTACTTCAAGATGCCCCACTCCCCATAGCTAGTAGCCAAAGAGCCTCTTTCTACTCTACGGAAACCAAGATAATACACAGACGGGGTTTCATCCCCCCCCCCCCAACAACAAAAATTAAAAAAAAAAAAAATAGACAAGCATCAGTGTGTACATGTGAAGGCTATTCGGTATTCATCTACACACTCATGCATGTTGAAATACACGAGAAATCTAACACACACTCAGTTTCCCGAAAAGAGAGCAAGTTTAGATTAGCCAGAGAGCCTTAATAATAATCAAGTGACCTTAACCCTACCACAGTTCTTAGCCTCTAACCCCAATTACAAATTAAAGAATGCGACAGGAAAACCCAAAAATACAATATACCATTTACCATAGCTGGACGCTCTGTACGTGGAAATATTGTCGTGCAGGACGTTACAAAATACTGTACAAACAATTTAAACCATTTCAAATTTTTGAATTACCAGAGAAAATTTATATACAATTTTGCTTATTCACAAATTAAATTATGCCTTATTATAGCGAGGATGATGCTCTTATTCACTGCATGACCAAACGTCCCGAGCGATACATACGCCCTACTTATAACTTCACAGCGATACTCCGTCTTATAAGCCATGGTCAAGCAAAAAGGTGGCTGTGTCATGATTACAGGAAATTACCTTTTTGTAGACATGAAAGAAAGTTTACCGACGTAAATTTGACATTTACAAAATTTTAAATAATATATATAGTTTTGCTGAACCTTGACAACGTTGCTTTCCCTTTTTCCCCAGTTTGCAAATTAATCACTTAAATTAATAGTATTTTATTTAAAAAATCTGAACAGTTTGTTTCGTTCTCTACTCTGATGAACTGCAATCTGGGATCACAGGTTCGATTCTCGGGCTGGTCAAATGGCTGGGCAAGTTTATTTTCACCTAATATCTGTCACCTAGCAGTAAATATATATACCCAAGAGTCTGGCAGTTGTTGTCGGGATGCATCCTGAGGAAGATCAGTAGTTCGACCTTGATGTGGAAAAGGGGGGGGGGGAATAACCTCGATATAAGCCTAGAGAGCGCGCAGCGAGGCGCGAGTGACGCGAGTGAAATATATATCTCGTAGACAGGGGGGGGGGAATAGATCTGTTAGATGGACGGAGTCCACGAGCTAAAAACTCAATTCTGCAGGCACAAATAGTAAATACAAGCAGGTAGGCAGACGCGCGAGGTATTCGTGAAACTAAGAGGCCAATACAGGGTATCGAATGAGAGACGAAGTCCTCCACGAAACGGACAAAGATCTAGGAGTTTATTTAACATCGAACCTGTCTCCAGTAGCCCACGTTAAAAGAATGTCGTCATCTTCGTATGCAAGGCTGGCTAAAATCAGAACTGCCTCTAGAAACTTGTGCAAGGAATCACTGAACCTTTTATACCATATATGCAAGACCAATCCTGGAGTATGTGGCTCTAGCATGGAGTCCAAACCTTAGCAAGCATAGACGAAGCTGGAGAAATTTCAAAGATGTGCCATTAGACTAGTTCCAGAACTAAGAGGCATTAGTTACGTGGAAGAGCTGCGTGAATTGCACCTCACGTCGTTGGAAGACTAAGAGTTCGAGGAAACATGATCACCACATACAAAATTCTAGGTGGAATCGAGAGGGTAGATAAGGACATTCAAATAGGGATGGTAATCGCACAAGTGGACACAGGTGGAAACCGAGTACTCAAATGAGCCACAGACATTAGAAAAACTTTGTGTCGGTAGTTAATATATGGAATGCATTAGGAAGTGATGTGTATAGAGTCTGCAACCACAACAATTTAAAATTTAGATATTTGAGAACTCAATAAGCCATTTACCTGTACACCAGTTGATTGACAGTTGAGAGGCGGGACCAAGGCGCGGAAGCCCTGCAAGCACGACCAGGCGAGTACACTCACAGACCGCCACATACCGTTATGGAAATTATAAAATATCCTAGTGTAATTATAAATAATTGTGCAGGTTATACATCAGGTCTAAGTATATATACCCATACAGTCTCTCTTTATACTCCGAGAGTATTCTTGGCCCTGAACCACATTCGGCACGAAACACGCACTTCCTTGCTCATTAAGGTATTGTGGTGACCGTGCGGTGGATGGGAGCCGGTCGGCCGAGCGGACAGCACACTGGACTTGTGATCCTGTGGTCCTGGGTTCGATCCCAGGCGCCGGCGAGAAACAATGGGCAGAGTTTCTTTCACCCTATGCCCCTGTTACCTAGCAGTAAAATAGGTACCTGGGTGTTAGTCAGCTGTCACGGGCTGCTTTCTGGGGGTGGAGGCCTGGTCGAGGACCGGGCCGCGGGGACACTAAAGCCCCGAAATCATCTCAAGATAACCATAATAACCCTTCAACGGAAGACAGACCTAGAGCTCAAGACCTAGAGCTCAGTTTAACAACAACAAAACCAAAAGCATCATCAAGATGACAGACCCGTTTGTCGTGTAAACTTAGTATTCAGATCAACAAGCGGGCCAGCTAACAATTCGTGAGGGTAAGTTGACAGCCCTAATAATTCTATAAAATAATATGGTTTCAATCCAAATACAGCAAAATATTTTTTTTACGCTTCTGGCGAGGTTGTGAGCATTGTGCCCGATATAATTTGAGTAATAATGCATACTAGTTTAAAAATAAATATAATACAAATCTTCCCTATATTACGTTTCCGTCTATAAAAGCCATCTAGCTTCGTTTGGACCGATTTATTTACTGTTTACGTTTATAATCTTACTCGTATCCTATATTATAGGTTTTTATATTTTCATAAAACCAAACAATTTACAACGTACCTAATGACCCCACACTAATTCACTCAATTGTCTCGCGCGATATTCACTTCACGAGTGAGGTTTGTCCTTTCGCCGAACAAGGAAGCCATGTCCAAAAACAGCGGTAGACGCAACCCACTTTCTATTGCCTTGAATTTAGTAGTCTGCCCTCGCCCGTCTCCACACCTTTGAGATCGTTTCTCATCGAGTATCAACATTGATGTCATATTCGGACATTCTGAACCAAGTATAGGCAATTGCATAGGCACGGTTAGGTGCCAAGTATGGGCACCTAAGCAAGTAGGTGCGAATGCAATTTAATGGGCGGAATAATGTAATTAGGAGACTGCAAACTAAATGGTGAAATTGTCATATCAATAGAACGTTGAGCATCTATGTTTAACTTAAATTTTGGTTTAAAAAAAAGGGGGAAACTTTCCTAACAAACTTATACACTAAAAGAAGAAGTGTACAAGTTCAGTGAACTTGAATATTTAGATTAAATAAATTAAATTTACAAAATATAGCATTTGGGAGTAAATATGACTGCGTATGAGTTTAAACACTTTAATATAATAATTTGTATACATACTCTAGCCAGTTTTCCTCCCTCTATATTCTCCCAGCTCCATCTTCACTTCCACATCTTATAAAAACGCCAAACCCACGCGAGTCCCAAACAAACCAACCAACCACCTTGGCAACACACGTAGAATATAAGCCTTAGCCTTGACCGCTAGCCTTGACCGCTAAAACCACTTTCTCCACGTTCATGCCTTCCCGTCCAACACCCGCCCAGTTTACCAAGTCAGTCAACCAGTTCATCTAAACCACTTGACTAACATCAGGTGAACGGGCAGTGAAGATCGTGGCACTTTAATGCTAATCTGTATTTCTAAGAGCGTTCTCGTTCAGGAAATTTATATTCAAGGCGAGTCTGGGCAAATCATTACTGAATTTGAAAATTTGAAAACCCATATCCGGATTACTCCACAGACCACCTTTTGCATAAACAATAGTTCTTTGACATACACAGCCGAATAATATTTGTTTATACCTTCCACAAATTGAAATAACATTTGATTTTGTTTTGTTTGCAAACCTCTCCTCCCATCCTGTGGGCGGCGACGGAAATGGTACAATCGCCAGCATTTACTACCTACAGTTAGCAAAACTGGTGACAATTTAATAACATTTATGATGGATCATTTTGAATGAAATACAGCTTCTCATACAAAGAAATAATCAGAGACCACTACCGAGCCGTGATCGTACAGGCTGATACTACCACCTAATTGTTTTCTTCGGGTTTTAACTTTAAAACTTGTACAATTATACCAAGTATAATAGGGAGCTGGTCGGCCGAGCGGACAGCACACTGGACTTGCGATCCTGTGGTCCCGGGTTCGATCCCGGGCGCCGGCGAGAAACAATGGGCAGAGTTTCTTTCACCCTATGCCCCTGTTACCTAGCAGTAAAATAGGTACCTGGGTGTTAGTCAGCTGTCACGGGCTGCTTCCTGGGGGTGGAGGCCTGGTGGAGGACCGGGCCGCGGGGGACACAAAAGCCCCGAAATCATAAAGATAACCTCAAGAAGATAGAAGATAATTAGAATGACATTACAAATTTTATACAAATTGTAAAATTAAGTAGTTTATTTAGACATTGATTCCATTATTAAAGTACACAATCGTTCGACAGAGTGAATTACTTGACATACTCTGCATAGCATATGCCAGGAGGCCTGCTAAACTCGGTCCTTTAATGCATTCAAATTCGCCTCTGGCACAATACTTATAAAGGCCTATATATAGTGCATTGTTGGTATTTATATTGCAAACCAATATCTATTCAGTTAAATATACAGATGAAGTAACTACTCAAAGCAGCCAATGAATCAATTAACACTGAAATATACCTACCGTAAAGTTTTTGGTGCCAACATTTTCTCAGCAGACAAGGCCGTGATGGCGAGAAAGTTTTATTGCGAGAAAAAACAAAGCGACGAGCTTTAGTCTGACGACATTTAGAGGTGCGAGGGCGGGAACAGGAAGGAACTGCGTTGTAACTATATTGGTAAACTATGATTTTGCCCGTTCTTAACCGACTGGAGTGCATTGAGGCGATAGAGTGATTGAAAAATGAAGTTTGGAACTGGGTATGCACAAAAAAGATGTATACAGAATCACAAAGGGGTAGTGTGAGGTGGGGGAGAAGGGGGGAGAGGGGAATCCGAACCTAGAGTGGATTATGGGAGTTTTTCTCCCCAAGCCCGGCCCGGGGAGAGGGTTTTTTGTGATAACTTGTCAAATATGCCGTTGCTTGGAGCGGCCCGCAGGCCACCGTATCCACATTATCCCAGTACTATCAGGAACCTGTAACATTTTCTAGTGAATACTTCGCCTTTTGTTCCGGCTGTACCTCTTAGATATGCCGAGAGAACATTAAATAATAGTTATCCTCTGATGTTTATGCAGTGCCCTCTCCATAATTATAAACAGATTCAATTTATTCATACTTGACAAAGGATTGCTAATAAGAATTTTTCCATTAGTTCAGGTATTGAACATAAAAAATCAGGAAATTGGCAAATAAGGTAAATACGCAGTACACCAGCGTCACGCCCCCCCAACCCAACCTTCCATCACTAATTATACCCAGCCCAGCTCGTTTATACGTCTAGCCTACGCTCGAAACACCCCAGCCAACCCACATGTTACCCGGTAAGGCGTTCCATAAATCAGTGAAGGAATTTCCGAATTACTGACGAACAGTCGGGTACTTTATCATATAAAACTAATGTTACATAAATATACTAAATTTAATTTAATTTTAATTTTGCCCCGAGAGGCGAGTTTATTGGGCAGCGCCACTCATCTTTTGAGTGGACATACCGCCATAGCAGCATGTACAACACTCCCCAAAAGGAAGAAAACCCGCTGGGTTGTTCATCCTGTCACTTGTACCCAGACACAGCTGGGACTTTCTTAATTGTCTCAAGTGAACAGCTCAATATACTAAAACACATGTAAACATTTATCCCATACGTACACATGACAGCTACTTCAGTCAAGTTTAACTTTTTTTCCCAATAAACTCCTATATGAAAACAAGGGTGGAACCAAGTAAAAGACAATTACTAACACATTGCAAGATGCCAACACGATCCAGTCAAGTCAAACTTGACAATCAGCTGGTGTAGTCTGTTCGCTTCCCCCATATCACATTCCAGCGACCATGACCAATAAAACACTTGACAGCACTAGATATACCGGCTATAAGTTATAATATGCCCTTTACCGAAGAATATGGGGGAAAAATGTATCAATAAATTACAAGTGGTTGTAAATGGATTATGTGACCTCCAAGCGATATAGTGCGCTACCATTTTAATAAATTACATCCTGTTCTTTTGGCCGCGAGCATTGACAAAACTGTGCGTCACCTGTTGCTTGGATATGTCATTAACACATGTTCCTGAAATTTGTGTAATCTTCCCCCTGCTCCCAACAGGACGTGCAGCACTGTTCATTGCTGAATTCATTATATGAATATACCTACCCCTCCCCCTCCCCACAGGGCGAGTATGAAATCTATAATAAGCCATTTCAACTAGTGGGCACGAATGTTACATCCGACTGTTAACACAACATCCCTTTTCGATATTGAATTTTAAACACTTTACATCAATTACTTAAAAAGGGGGCGGCGAGCTACACACATTTCACCAAGGTAGCCTTGTTAAACACGATACAGCTGTATTTGGGTAAAGTTGGAAGGTCAACAGGTGTTTAAGAAATGTAATTTAAATGTAAAACAAAACTTAATTCAATTAAAAATTATACCAGAAGTATTACTACATAAAAGTACATTATAAAAAGGAAACTGTCACCTGGGAATAGAGGCTTCGTCAATCATAGGCCTTTAGGCTATGGCGGCCTTATATAGACTACAAAAATGTCATATTTCCCAGCCTATCAGTTTGTTTTTGTTTACCAAATATTTCGCTACAGTGCTGCATTTTAGAGTCCATTAACCTAATACCAGGAAAAATCACGCCAATGAGAATAAAGTGACGCCGACAAGAAAATCGGGGAATTACGTCCACGGTCATCCAAGCACATTCAGCTTATGTAACAAATACGTGACGGGATGTGTTTGTGTAAAAATTAGAGCGTCAGGCTTTTAAATGCCTTAGCGTTGCAAATAAAGCTTATGGAAACAACATTAAAGAAGTGCTAAGCATATATCAAACCCCTCCCAGTAACTCGCTAATATACATTGAAAAAAGCAATCGATGTCTAATCTGCACAACCACAAGTTTGACTCACCTCGTGAAGGCCTCAAAAATGCTCGTTCCACAATCCTCCGCCTCTCCGAAATCAGATGGTGAGAGATTGAACAAAATTAATTTCCAGAGCGCGGATCCCGTCCCTCCCTGTCCTTACCTGCAGCTCGCCAGCTTCTACTGGACGGGCGAGGCAGAGATCAGCTTCATGTTAGCGGCCCCCCGGCTTCCCCAGCCCCCCCAGTCATTACTCGTTAACCCCCACCACCCAGATCCCCCCCCCAACCACAAACACACCCTCCTTTTGCTCCATTGTCACTACCTCCTCTTCACACACTCACCCACCTGCGTCACCCCCACCATCACTCATCTCTTCCATCAAACGTCTGTCTCCTCGCCTCTCTTTACGAATTCCCTCACCACTCATATCCTGTCAACTTCTGGAGGGTTATCTAAGGCCGTGGCACTTGCTTACTGACCAACCAGGAAGTGTAGCTCCTAATCCTGAGCATAATGCAGGATTAAAGTAAATAAACTCTATCTTCTTGACGAAAAATAGATCTTTTAATCCCCCCCCCCCCGCCCCTCCCATCCTTAATCTCTCCTCAGCATCACACTACAATTTGCTTGTTTACGCACAGCCAATTGTAATGTAGTGTTTGGCGGCAACACAATAGTGATTGGAGCTGGCGTCTGTTTACATATACAGCGTTCGGTACCCAATGATAAGCGAGATTTGTCTTTTATTTGTTGACTTACGTCGGTGAAATAAAAATACAAGTTACGTATTGTTAATTTCCTTCCTACAAATGTGCTTCCGTGCGCGGCATTTGACAATTGTATCCTATGTTTTATACATACGACTGTGTTATATATTAAATGCAATACAAAACATTTGCATAGATCGCATGTCACGCCCTTGTTACTAGGCAAAAAATATTGAGGTGGCAATAGAGAGCTGAAGCTGTTGTGAGCTGCATCCTGAGGATGACCACGAGTTGACCTAGTAGTTTGCGTATATTAGGCCTAGGGTTACTTGGACAGGAGCTATAGTTACATTTCCGATTTTTTACAATGCCATGAATTTGGGCTAAATCAATAACACAAAACGTACGCGTTTTGGGGTTCAACGGTATATATTGGTGCGTTTGAGCAAATGCGTGCTATAAATACTGACATTTTAGGAGAATGGGATGGTATATACACACAAATACACTCGTTCCACGTCAATCCGCGGAAGATGACTGGGCACCAATCTTTTAGCTGTTCGCCCCCTGTTTACACAGCAGTAATTGGGGCCACCCATATGTCGTCCTGAAAAGTTGGGTGACGATAGACCCAAGTATCTGCCCCCCCCCCTTGAACAAACAATCATTCTCTGTAATAGATATTAAGTAACAAAGGTATCTACAATGGGCCCATTGGCCATTACAGGTGAAATTATTATTATTTCATAATTCTTTTCTTGTCATTAAGTAGAAGAGGAAACATAATTAAGGCGGTTACAGAGAGGAATACAAAGGAAATATTTGTAAACAAACCATGTGATCTAAACTAGGCTACTTGTTTACGGATGATGTTCAATGGTAGTACAATGTAGTGCATAGATTTAAAGATAACATTTTCTCTAATCTAGTTGGGCCGGACTCTAGGCATATTAACCGCAGGAAGGGATATTAAGGCCACCAATATAGCTTACTGACCAACCAGCAAATATACTTTGGTCTTCACAGAAGTTCAGATCTAAAGGAAACTCGGTGTATATTCGCTGAGAAGCGGGGTATACATGTCTGCGCCTCCCCTATTAACTTAGTCAAACCTTATCTGCATACTTTCAAAACTTCCATCTGTATTAATGCACATATGTGAACATTTTTTTAAAATTGATAAAAGCCAAAAAGTGTATAAATACACTCTGGCTTCCTGTCCCCGACAAGCCTTTATTAATTAATGACCTACTAAAACTACGGAAAAATGACTTTTTTGTTACTAATAACTCATTTAAATATAAGTAATAGTACTTTATTGACCTTATTTCGACAGTGTGGTGCAGCTGAGCAACAACTGATTCTCTCGATTCACAACTCCGTAAAAAAATGCAACTATTTTGCCTAATCAGAAACATACCTAATCAAGAATCCAAACAACCTATCGAGGCCGATGCATAGAAAACGGCAATATTACGGAGATTTGCTATGTACTAATACGTCTCATTTTGAATGCATAGGTCGCTCCCGTTAAACAAAGGAGGGTTTTAGGTGGGAGTTTGAGTACATAGCCGTAAAGCTGCTGACGATGTATCAAGTATCGCTCGCCGTCTTGTCTGTAATACATATTAAGTATTTAAAATATTTATATAAGGTAGAAGTGAGTTGAGCAGGACATGTAACACCAATGATTTAGGCCGGTACTGGAGTAGGCAGCGATGAGCTCGGCCAGTATCCCACCAACGGTACTGGAGTAGGCAGCGATGAGCTCGGCCAGTATCCCACCAACGGTACTGGAGTAGGCAGTGATGAGCTCGCCCAGTATCCCACCAACGGTACTGGAGTAGGCAGTGATGAGCTCGGCCAGTATCCCACCAACGGTACTGAAGTAGGCAGTGATGAGCTCGCCCAGTATCCCACCAACGGTACTGGAGTAGGCAGTGATGAGCTCGACCAGTATCCCACCAACGGTACTGGAGTAGGCAGCGATAAGCTCGACCAGTATCCCACCAACGGTACTGGAGTAGGCAGTGATGAGCTCGACCAGTATCCCACCAACGGTACTGGAGTAGGCAGTGATGAGCTCGACCAGTATCCCACAAACGGTACTGGAGTAGGCAGCGATGAGCTCGCTCAGTATCCCACCAACGGTATGGAGTAGGCAGGATGAGCTCGACCAGTATCCCACCAACGGTACTGGAGTAGGCAGTGATGAGCTCGACCAGTATCCCACCAACGGTACTGGAGTAGGCAGCGATGAGCTCGCCCAGTATCCCACCAACGGTACTGGAGTAGGCAGTGATGAGCTCGGTCAGTATCCCACCAACGGTACTGGAGTAGGCAGCGATGAGCTCGCCCAGTATCCCACCAACGAGACCTGTACAACGTATCTCTGTTATGGCGGCTCAGTCTCTATTTATCATACAGTTTACGAGCTGGCAAATGATGTCGTTCTCAACCAAGATTGTGTTATAGACAACCTCGTTACGCTTCGGAGTTCAAAACTCCTTCATCAATGTTTTAAGCTCCGAAGCTGCCATGTTTTGAGAGAAGATGCACAGGTTTCGCAAGTGGAGAAGTAAGTGTTTGTTGAATCCTGGTCCGAGGTCAGGTAGCAATTAAGTAACGCTGGACGTGAGTGGAATAAGAGTATGGTCTTAAGTCAACGCCTAGTTAATCAAGTCCTAGATGGGTCCGGGATGGTCCAAAACGTCGTCACTTCCTTCAGATGCGTGGGTTGGATGTGTAATTCTCAGCCACAGTATTGTGACTTATTGTCCTCTCACTGGACGGGTGACCTTACATGTGTTGAGCAGCTGTGTGTACTCTAGACAGGTGACCTTACATGTGTTGAGCAGCTGTGTGTACTCTGGACGGGTGACCTTACATGTGTTGAGTAGCTGTGTGTACTCTAGACGGGTGACCTTCCGTGTGTTGAGCAGCTGTGTGTACTCTAGACGGGTGACCTTACATGTGTTGAGCAGCTGTGTGTACTCTGGACGGGTGACCTTACATGTGTTGAGCAGCTGTGTGTACTCTGGACGAGTGACCTTAATGTGTTGAGCAGCTGTGTGTACTCTGGACGGGTGACCTTACATGTGTTGAGCAGCTGTGTGTACTCTGGACGGATGATCTTACATGTGTTGACCACCTGTATGTACTCTGGACGGGTGACCTTACATGTGTTGAGCAGCTGTGTGTACTCTGGACGGGAAACCTTCCATGTGTTGAGCAGCTGTGTGTACTCTGGACGGGTGATCTTACATGTGTTGACCACCTGTATGTACTCTGGACGGGTGACTTACATGTGTTGAGCAGCTGTGTGTACTCTGGACGGGTGACCTTCCATGTGTTGAGCACCTTTATGTACTTTAGACTGGAAACCTTACATGTGTTGAGCAGCATAGTTGTAATGTTTAATTATTCACGCTGAGAATCTCCTGTCAGTGGTTAATTTGAAGAATCAAAATATACCGGACCACCGCCAGAAATATGACATACTGATCATATATGCAATACTGGAGAAATAAATTCAAATTCAAATTTTATTCCGGTAAAAGTACATACATAGAAGATAAGTTACAAACATAATGTTGGATTTATAGATGGAGCTAGTGCATACAATACCTAAAGCCACTAATACGCATAGCGTTTCGGGCAATACACTTACATAAATGCACTTAGAACATTTGCACGTGCAACAACAGCCTTACTGATCGAATTATCACCCGGGGAAACCTATAGGAATAGGATTCTCGGAACTGACAGCAGGTAAACCAAGTATCAATTGAACATTTTTGAAATTCCTAAATATAAATGTAAAAAGGATAAATGATTGGAGATTAGAACGGATATAAAACCATGATAGCATTTCATTGTGTTCGAAAAATAAGATCAATACTAGGCTTTATATCTAGAAATGTTACATCTAGAATTTTATATCTAGAAGCTATATGAAGTGGAGTAAGTGAGTCGAAAAAGCTAACTAGGTGATGCTAAAAAATCCCCATCACACAGGATGGTTAGTCATACAGAGGCATGTGATAGGCAGTCTGCATTGGCAGACTCCGGAAGCATTTTGAGGATATCATCAACACAAGAGTGAATAAGGTAACAGTGGTAATAAAAGTCCCCATCTCGCAGGATGGTTAGTCATACAGGGCCATATGTTAGTAGTCTGGGTGTCCACTCTGCATTCCATCGTGCAATAGTCGGCAAGACGCATTGCACTAGGATGCCAGCCCCACTTCCATCCTCAACATAACCGGGAAAAGATGGAGGGCCTCCTTATTAAGCAGTGAGAATTGTCGGGTACAGCACTATCCAGCTGGAGCCACGCCACACGACTTGCAACAGCACTGGGACCCGTAGAGGGGGTGTGGTTGGACTATAACCCCTCAAGTGAGGGTTCGTCTCCTGAACGATCAAGCGTACACCAAGAGCTACCTCCTGAAGGCAATCAACACCAATCCCAGCGACATCCACCAGGAGGGAGATGGAATCGTGCACTACTACACTCACGAAGCTACGGCCGACCACCTGCTCTCTGCCTCAGCCCTGGTAGGCCTATCTAACCTGAACATCGACCTCATCTTTCCCCACCGGCTGCACTCTCGCTGAAAGAACCGAATTTGCCAGGGGTGTTAGCACCTGGATCACTGACCGGGGGATAAGAGAAATCCGGGACAGCATCGAGGACGAAAACTCCAACTCGACGGTGTACATCATAATGCTTCCCGACGCCGACCGCGAACGCTTACTCTGAAATTACCTTCTCCACTGTAGCCACATCGAATCTAGCCGCCTCATCTGGGTTCAAATGCTTTGGCATCCTGATTCCACCTGTGCAATTGTCCATGGAACGGTACTACACTACGACAGTGTTTCAAATGCTATGCTTATACTCATTCCACCAAGTGCCCGCAACAAGCCGCATAGTGCAGCATCTGTGCCCAAGATCACCGCCACAACGACTGCAAGGCTGACTTCCAACGCTGCCTCCTCTGCGATGGCGACCACACCGCTACCTCTCATCGATGCCTGTTCAGACAGGAAGCCATCGAGCAATTGACAGAATCCATGAAAGCCCCAGCCCCCACGAACATCGTCACCGCCGTCACTACCAGCTCTGAACCTATCACACCCGACCATCGCCCTGAAGACTTCCCTGCCCCTCCTTTCAGCCGGCTCACTGAGGACCCACCACCCCAGCAGCTCAGCCTTAACCAACATTGACACGCCCTGCCATCTTTCCAAACGACGGCGTCATCCCTGTCCTAATGCGCTTTGCAGAACAAATTATTGAGACCGACAACCGCCGGTGTGTGTGAGAATCCTCAACACCCTATATGCCGCGAATGGCTTAACAGGGATAATCGTTCCCGATGCAGTGCTGGCTGCCCCAGCATCAACATCAACACCTGCTCCTGCAGCACTCACCGTTCTGGTGGAACTCTCGGAGGTGCCCTCTGTACCATCTACGACGCTGACCATCCACAGGGTTATCGGAAGCCAACGTACAATCAGCCTCCGCCAGCGAAACCATCCGCGCTCCGGCTGCAACGACAACCTCGGCCCCTGGGTCTCAAACCTGCACCATCAACGAACGCTGTACCGTACGCAGACGACACCGTCTAACTCATCAGACGAAGGCGTCTCTGTGAGAGCGCCATCTCCTTCCCAACATCTTTACCCGTACAGCTCGGATGACTTCTTACTCCAGGCCTTTCCTGCAAGCTCGACCAACAGCGCCGCCGTGTTCACACGCAGCAAGACGACTAAGAAGAAGACGACGTCCTATGAAGGATGAGCCACATCTGACGACGTAACCCAACCTCACCCAGCTGCTTGAGAACCGAGCCCCTGTGCGACGCCCAAGAGAACCAGAACGCCCTACAGTGTCACTGCCAAGTTCAAGCCCGCGGTGGTTGGACCACCGAGCTGTATCACCACCCAACCACTTGGCCTGGACGGTAGAGCGACGGTCTCGCTTCATGCCGGTCGGCGTTCAATCCCCGACCGTCCAAGTGGTTGGGGCACCATTCCTTCCCCTCTGTCCCATCCCAAATCCTTATCCTGACCCCTTCCCAGTGCTATATAGTCGTAATGGCTTGGCGCTTTCCCTTGATAATTCCTTCCTTCCTTCCTCCCACACCCTCCGACTTTGTGTCCTGTTCCCTGTTCAAGTTTTCTGTATCCTCGCCCCAGCCTTCCGCCCCCTGCTATCAGCCCTCTGGTCTTGGATTCGATTGGTAATGGTGGAAAATTATATGGTGATGGTGATGTTGATACTCCGATATGAGGTTTTGAGCATATGTTGAGTGAAAATATATGCTGTGTTCACATTTTTTTTTTTAGGTGGGTGCCCTTGGAGGGTGTTTTTCACCAGAGGCTCAATGGACTTGTTTTTGCGGTGGGTTTTGTTAGTGGGTTGCAGCATATTGTGCAGAACAATGTTTTGTTTGAATTCGCAATTTATATTTCATCTTTTGATGTTACTGTTTTTTTTATGCTTAACAAGATGGGTTACCCAACAGTGCTTTGGAGGACCCATTGTCCAGTTCTTGCCCCTCACACCCTCCCCATCTTCCCCTTCACACACCTAGTCTGTTTCCCTTCACACACACACACACACCCTCCCCATCTTCCCCTTCACACACCTAATCTGTTTCCCTTCACACACACCCTCCCCACTTCCCCTCCCCTAATCTGTTTCCCTTCACACACGTAATCTGTTTCCCTTCACACACGTAATCTGTTTCCCTTCACACACACCCTTCCCACCTTCTCCTACACACACACCTCTTCACTGAATGTCGTTGAAGATGTTTAGCTTCAGAAGTGTTGTTGAGTGGAGGTAAGTTTATCTTAGCACTTATTTGAGGTGCTTCCTGAGTTGTGTTGCTTGTTTAGGGGATAAAGGATCCTTGCTTCGAGTTGGAGATGATTGTGCTGGTGTAGCGGTGTTTGATGATATATCTCATCAGGAATGATTACTGTTAACATAATCTTAATAGTCTGAATGAACAAAAAGTGATCGGTTGTAGCCGCTCTGTCTGCATTGGCAATGAGTACTTGTATCTGAAATGCAGAGTTGTTGCCGTTTGTCAAGGTCGTCGTCTGTGGCAGTGTTTGGTTGTGTGTTTGGTGTTAATGTGTTGTTTAGTTGGAGTTGTGTTATAATATTTAATTTGGGTATTACTTGTATTTGTATATTCTTAGCTTTGTACAGAATCGACTAGAATTCTGTTTAAAATGACGAAAGAAGAATAACCACAAAACTAAATATCCAAAACTGATGACGGTGCAAGTTGATGACGAGGCTTCATAACGAGAATACAAATATAGTTCTGAACATATTAACTCAACATAGAACTCGAGACAACATATTCACGTTGGGAAAATTTATATTCCAAAATTAAGAGCTTAGCACAATCCGGAAATTAGGATCAAGAGTGAGTGGACCAAGTCAGCAAGTAGCCTCATATAGGCGCAAGCATTGCAACAGTAAACACAGCCGTAAAATGTGAAAAGCGTGAATGGTTTGGTATAAATAGAAGCTATCCTGCCTGGGCCTTGTCCTTCTGGGCCAAATCAATGTCCTAGGCTCGATTCCGGGTCAGGACGAGACGTTTAGGCATAATTTCTTATGCCTGATGCCGCTGTTCCTCCTAGCAATAAACAGGTACCCGGGAGTTGTACCTTGGATAAGTTGGACACGGGAGTTTTGGGGTGCAACTTGGGGATGCAAACTCTGTGAGCAGGAACTTGGGCATGAGCTTGCACACTACGTCACTGAATGCCCAGTTATCATTCAGACCCGTTGGCATGAGGTACATGGAGCTTTGCAATTACTTTATTCACTGTCGTATTCTTGAAGATATCCTCATAATGCACCCACAATTTGCCAATGCAGGGTACTGAACATATGGCCATGTATGACTAACCATCCTGCAAAATGGGGACTTTTAGTATCACTGCTACCTTATTCACTGTTGTGTTCATGATGATATATTCATAATGCACCCAGAGTCTGCTAGGTGCGACTACATGTAATGTATCAATTATACAATGTATGTATGTGATGTAACTATATAACCTGAGCTTGTTAAAGCATCTTAATCACCTTCGGTAGTTAAGTTCTTAATTACACACTAGTTTCTCTATCAGCTATCTCAGCCTGTCAGAGTAAAAGAGACAAATGTATGCGTGTGTATATATATGTATGTATGTATATGTGTGTGTGTGTATGTATGTGTATAAAGTATATGTGGAAGCTGATCAGAGTTACGTTTCACCTTTGTAAATGCACATTAATGACATTATGTAAAAGACACATCGAAAACTTGATGTAGCATACATAAATCTGTGTATCTATGTATTTACGTATGTAGCTTAGCCTAGCATTTTAAAAGCACTATAGTACCTTCTGTGGTTGATTGTTCAATAAATCTCTGAACTGTATGTTTGCCACATATCTCACCTTGTCCATGGAGGACAGAAGAAAATGTATATATTCTGATTAGCATTGTAAATGCGTGGCCACGTCTGTGGTAGAAAATAATAATAATAAAAAAAAGTGCAGACTACTGATCATATGCCTCTGTATGACTAACCATCCTGTGTGATGGGAAGTTTTAGCATCACGTAGCAAGCTTTTTGACACACTGTTCTTCCCTTCATATAGTCTAGACCAGCTAGTTCTTGACACACTCTGTACTCCCCTGCATGTAGTCTAGGGTAGCTGCACAATGCATATGTACCTAAATGTGTTAATACAAAAAAAAAGTCAGTCGTTCAACTAGCGGGATCTCAATAAGCCTAACAGGTTCCTGTCCCTGACAAAGTGAAAAACAAACCAATACCAATAAAGTTTTTCTTACCGCTGTGTAAACAAATGTAAACTCACCAGGCTATATTCAAGATAAGACTTGGTGGGTATTTCCAGCCTAGCTAGAGTGCTAGGTTTTGATTGTTGCCGCCGAAGGCGGCTAGTTTATTGTGCACCCCATACTCATCCTGTGAGCGGTAGCGCAAAAGCATTACAGAGGGCACAAAAGGTCTTTATCAGACCTCATCTTAGATTCTTACATAAACAATTTCATCTATCCTTCACACCTTATATTGAATCCCTTCTGCCTATCTTGTCGGGGCTAGTAGTCTAGCCGACTGGAAGCCTCTCCTAACCCATCACACGGGGACTGGAAGCCTCTCCTGGCTCACATCTAGCCATAGAGTACTGCGCCACACATAAGCACGATAGGCTGCGTCGAGTTCCTAGAAGCGTTTCGACGCCTATTCATTCGTAAGAAAAGAGACTACATTTGGTCACGAAGTCCTGGTGTGAAGAATAGTAGAAACAAAATCATTCACGAGAAAGTCTTTGAAACAGTCTGGTGGGAAGTGGGGGGGAGGGGAAGACATCAATATATCGTCTAGGGATGAGAACTATATCAACATATCGTCTAGGAGTGGCGAGTATATTAACATATCGTCAACGGGTGATGATAATGTCAACATATCGTCTTGGGGTTACCTTACCTTGCAGTTACTCTGCATTGGTATGATGATCAACGTTCCTGCGGCCCGGTCTGTGACCAGGCCTCCTGGTTGGTGGTCTGGTCAACCATGCTGTTAGACGCAGCTGCTCGCATCCTGGCGTATGAATTATGGCCTTTTTGATCGGTTATCCATTGGAGGTGTTTACCAAGTTCTCTTTTCAACACGGTGAAAGGTCGGTCAGTTACGCCCCTTATGTGTAGAGGGAGAATTCTTATGTTATTTCAGTGTATGCAGATTAGGGACCAGATCTTTTATCACGGGCTCACCATAGCCCGTGCTACTTGGAACTTTTGTTCCAGGTAGCAAATCTTAAACAACAAGAACAATAGTTCTTTTATTATATTCAAAGTGTAAATTATTATGTATCTCTCCCGCCTGCAATTTAAGGAATACAAATTTCAACATTTTAAGCAGGTTCAATAATTTACATGTTTTATTGAGTGGATTCTAGCAGTAAAAGATCATTACACGTTTCTCCAGCTTTGAAAAGGATTGTTATTGTGCAACAGTATTCCACCCTAGAGAGTACTAGCGTCTTGAAAAGTGTCATCACTGATAGGGTATCTCTTGTGTAGGCGATGAGTCACAATAACGTGGCTAAAGTATGTTGACCAGACCACACACTAGAAGGTGAAGGGACGACGACGTTTCGGTCCGTCCTGGACCATTCTCAAGTCGATTGTGATGAGGAAGTATGTTGTTGTTGTTGTTATAGATTCAGCTACTCGGAACAAGTTCCAAGTAGCACGGGCTATGGTGAGCCCGTAACTTACCTGGCACAGGAGCTGGGCAAGAAGCACGGGCTATGGTTAGCCTCGTGGACAGGAGATGTCTCCCGTGGATGAGGAAGTAGAGACAGGCAATAAATAGGCAAGAGAGAGCTGAGGAGCAAAGTAAGGTGTAGTAGAGGGGATAGTAATAATAATAAGAGCTGCAGAAGGCCTATTGGCCCATCAAAAAGGGCATCTCTTGTTTGAATGGTTCAAACAACCTTATCCAATCTTTCATTTGTTTACAGTTATGACAGCCGCTTTATTCTATTCTTTAAAAATAAAGTATTTTTACATGATTGCTCCCAAATCTTTTATATGGATTTTTTCGTTTAATAGTGTGGTTTGACTGCATTTTTATATATGGTTTCAGTTTTGATATTTTCGCTTTTTCCATAATACAGAAGCTGGAACTTGTCTTCATTAAACTTTATATTATTTTCTGTGTAGCTCATTCAAAACTGATTTACATGAGTTTGGAGACTTGATGAGTATATCGTGAACATATCGGCCAGAGGTGATGTGCAAATATATGGAGGCCTAAGTAATTTAGTTAGAGAAATCAAGAGTGAACGGAGTTTGTATTGTAATCTATAGAGGTTGGCCAATTTAATAGGAATTATCAAGGAGTTGAGTTGTGGTTAAGATGTAAATATTATCTAAATAGAAAAGAATTGGAAAATAATGCGTTATCTGAGATATGTCCTTCTTGATTTGGTCACCGTCGTGATGTTGGTGGTGTTACTGTTATGTACAAGGCCAACATTCTCAAGGTTCCGCACCTGGCCCAACTCCGTAGACAACCAGTAGTTGCCACCCGCAGCACTATAGGCTCTCAACCTTCAATAGTCTCATTCTAGAACTGTCTTTCTCAAGAACATCACTCCATCAGCGATTATTCATTCCTAGGCTGACTTGCATCTGCATCTGGAACTGGTTGACTCAACAGGTTGATACACGAGAGATCAGGTCAACTGATCACATGAAGGCTCTGGCACACAGTTGGCTACAGGCTCATCCTCTTCCTTATATGATTGTTACCTAATGTTGACCAGACCACACACTAGAAGGTGAAGAGACGACGACGTTTCGGTCCGTCCTGGACCATTCTCAAGTCGACTTGAGAATGGTCCAGGACGGACCGAAACGTCGTCGTCTCTTCACCTTCTAGTGTTTGTGGTCGGTCACGACAGACTTCAAAATCAAAATAAAAAAATAAAAATGTTATTTAGGTAAGGTACATACATAAAATGGATTGTACAGAGTTGATGGAGTATAGATAGGAGCTATACAAGTTACAATGCCTAAGCCACTATACGCAAAGCGTTTCGGGCATGAAAAACTTAAATGACTAAGGCTTAAGACTAATTGAGCATAAGGAATAAAATGAGTTGAGAAAAACAAAACAGTTAAGAAGGGGGGAACATGGCTGAAAAAGCAGCACAAATGCAATTCGGTCGACAAACAGCGTCATTTAAAACAAAAACAGACATTGGTTGACAATAGAGGGGTAAGGCGGTTACAGGGAATTTATTAGGTATTTCTCGTTTTCTCTTAACTGGTTGAGAGAGGCACAGTCTTTAACATGGTTGGAAGGTCATTCCACATTCTGGGTCCCTTGATTTGTAAAGCATTTCTAGTTAGATTAAGTCGTACTCTTGAATATCAAAACTGTATTTATGTCTGTTGTGGTATATATTGGAATATCAAAAATTTGGAATATTAATCTTGGAAATCAAAATATCTTGGAATATCACTCTGGGAATATCAAAACTGTTTATGCAGTTAGCTTATGGGTTCTGTTACAACCTTCTATAAGCTTTTGAGGTCAGGATTGGCATTACAGTTCAGCGTTTTATATATGTATAATACACATGAGAGAATGTGAAGTGACTTAATGTCTAACATATTCAGAGATTTGAGTAGGGGTACCGAATGATGTCTGGGGCCAGAGTTGGATATTGTCCTAATAGCAGCTTTGTGTTGAGTGATTAGAGGACGTAAATGATTTTGGGTAGTAGAACCCCAAGCACAAATACCATAGTTGAGATATGGATAGATGAGGGAGTAATAGAGAGTCACCAGGGCAGGGCGGGGTACATAATATCTGATCTTAGAAAGAATGCCAACAGTTTTTGAAACTTTTTTAGATATATTTAGAATGTGTCCCCGAAATTCAGCTTGTGGTCAATGAGAATGCCAAGGAATTTGCCATCTAATTTGTTACAAATTTGGGTATTGTTTATTTTGAGATTTATATGATTAGAGGATTTATTGCCAAACAGAATATAAAAAGTTTGTCAATGTTAAGGGTGAGTTTGTAGCAGTTAGCCAAAGATGGACTTTCTCTAGCTCAGTATTCACTGTGGCATTTAGAGCAAGGGGGTCAGGACTGGAGTAAATGAAGGTTGTGTCGTCAGCAAACAGAATTGGTTTGAGGTGTTGGGAGGCATTAGGAAGGTCATTAATGTAGATGAGAAGAGGAGAGGCCAAGTATGCTGCCCTGAGGAACACCAATGTTGATGGGTAGGGTGGGAGAAATTGAATTATTCACAGAAACATACTGGAGCCTGTCAGCAAGGTAGGATTTGAGGTATTGTAGGGAGTGTCCTCTGACTCCATAATGATGTAATTTAAGAAGAAGGTTTGGTGGTTGACAGTGTCAAAGCCTTTCGCAGGTCCACAAATAACTCAACAGGGAACTCATTTTATCAAGAGCTGTATGAATCAAGTTAATCATACTAATAAGTGCATCATTAGTGCTTTTTTTGGGTCTGAAGCCATATTGGCAAGAGCTAAGTATATTGTGTTTGGCTAGATAAGAGTAAAGCTGCTTGTAGATTAATTTCTCAAATATTTTTGACAGGTTAGGCAGGATTGATATAGGTCTGTAGTTGTTAACATCTGTGAGATCACCACATTTGTTGTACCGGGGTTACTCTCGCTTTTTTTTAGAATATCTGGAAAGGTTTGGAGTTCAAGTGACTTGTTGAAGACCAATGCAATTGCAGGGCTAAAGTTCTGAGGCTTTTTTTGTAAATTAAAGTTGGTATTTCCTCAAGGGCACTAACTTGGTTTTAAGGGAAAGGATTATCCATTGACTTCAGTGGAATTAATAGACGAATCAGATCAACTTAAGCTCCTTGATTCTGTTATCATCTCATCACTTGATTTTCCCCATGAAACTGACAGGGAAAACTGTACTGCCATCGTGATCCAGGAATTGCGTACTAAGCTGAATTATTCAATCGAAGCAAGTGACATCAAGTCAGCTTATAGAGTGGGTACGAAATCATCTGGCACAAATAACAGGAAGATACGTGTAAGTTAGATAGCTGCTCCCGCAAGTCTGACCTTATCACTGCTGCAGTCGGTGGGAAATCCAATGTTTATGTGAACGAATGTCTAACCAGATTCAGACAAAATCTCTTATATAAACTACGTGGAATCTGCAAAAGTTCCCCTGCTATTAAACATTGTTTTGTGCGCGATGGTAAAATAATAGCTAGGAACTGACTCTGGAAAAACTTATGTCATAACCACTGAGGCACACTCACTTCCTTCCTGGCTGACTGTGGGATATCAGCTGAATAACCAGATCATAATTTGTAGTCTCACATACAACCAAAGTGTACTTAAGCTCTGCCTTTCCTTTCCAAAGGTTTTTTATTTTATTTTTATTTTTATTTTTTGTTTGTCATCTATGCCTGTTTTTTACTCTTAATTATTTGTTCTTAGTTAATCCCCTTGTCACTAAACCTAGGGATCTTATTACCCTGTTATATTTAAAGTAACTTGGTATTTTGTTTCATGTAATCATTTATTGGAATTAAGCAATAGTATAATTGTTTGTATCATCTACCACAGTATCATAGTAAAATCTTCCACATTATAATACTCTCAACCGGTTTATTTTTACACTTAGATTTATTAGAGTAAAATTCAAGATTTACTCAGATATACATGTCATCTTTTGTTTTCTTTCTTTTCGGAATTATCTATTTGAGCTCACTTTGTTTTCTTAGGTTCATACCAACTATAGGATTTTAATTAACCATTACTAAGCTAATTATCCTCAAGTTCATTTTACTTTATGATTATTATTTTCCATTATTTTTTATTTTACATTTATATTGTCAGTCTCTACTGATTTTTTGTTTTTTATTTTACCTACTTCTGTGTCCTTCCTGGCTATCTATTGGATCTCAATTTTACTTCTAAATTGTTACTATTTATTGTATTTGCTTTTATTCCTGTGCTTTCCTATCATGTATCTTGTATCGTGATCCCTCTGCATCTCTATGCACACTGATATTGATCCTGATCAAAATCTTCTGTCTCATATCTACACCAACCAGCACATTGATCATCATTATTGCAAGTATTTCACAGCACACCAGGCTAAAAACAAACTCCAAAATAACACCAGTTTATCAGTTTACAACCAAAATGTTAGATCACTTGGTAAACATTTTGACGATTTAAATGCATTACTCACAGCACTAGGTACTAACTTATCGTTCATTATTTTAACAGAAACTTGGCTAAATAAAAACTATACCCAACTCTACAACTTAGCTGGTTATAAAGCCATTCATAACTGTAGGCCAAATAAAAAAGGTGGTGGCACAGCTATATATTACCGAGATACATTTATCTGCAACAGTATTATTAGTGACAGAGATGACTACTGTGAATATACTTTTGCTCAGTTTACAATTAAATCCCTTAAATCCTCATTGACTATTGGAGCCATCTATAGATTTCCCAATACTAACATAGCTTCTTTCTCAGACAACCTAAGTAATCTTATTATAAACAACAATCTCAACAAAACCACATCATTCTGGGAGGAGACTTTAATATTGACCTGGGTCAACAAAATTGCTCTCAAGTTGACTATTTCCTTAACAGCATGAACTCCTGTATGCTAATCCCCACAATCACCAAACCTACCCGAGTCACTCAAACATCAGCCACTACCTTGGACCACATATGGACAAACATAACAGCTCCCCTGTATCTGGTATAATCTACGACAGAACAACTGACCACTATCCTACCTTTCTCATAGCGAACATGGACATAACACCACCAAAAAGCAAGAAACTTTCATTTAGGCTACACAGTGAATCAGCTTTGGCAATCTTACAGATGCATTTCACAATATTAACTGGGATTCTGAATTCAATAATACCCAGGATATAAATTCATTAGCTAACCTCTTCCTCTCCAAAACTCTAAGCCTCTACAACCTTCATTGTCCCCTTCTTACCAAGCAAGTAACTGACAAAAGATTAAACAATCCATGGCTCACAAGCGGCATTCTCAACAANGGAAGGACCCCCAGCCGGATTATCACATTTTTTGGATAATGGTACTTTTCACCTACGAGTCCAAAAGTGACCATTCCAAATTTTTTATACTAAAACAACATAATTTGAATTGCCTTGCCACATATAATTATTAAATATTCAACTAGAACCTCAACTTACCTTGTTGGTGTTCGTCTTCTTGATTGATGCCACACATCTTGAAGTTAAGAATTCTTAACATTTTACGCAACCTATACTAACACAACACTAAAATTAACACTTAAAATTACGGTACAGTTCATTAAGCAAAGTTAGTTTTGACTGCCAGCTGCTGAATCCTCACTGGTTGAAGGCATTTGTGTTGCCTGTGAGGCTTCACTTGTTGAAGGTGCTTGCATGTGCCTCACTTGTTGAAGCGCTTGCATGCCCTCACTTGTTGAAGCGCTTGCATGCCCTCACTTGTTGAAGGCGCTTGGCTAGCCTGTGACACCTCACTTGTTAAAGGCGCTTGCTTGCGCCTCACTTGTTAAAGGCGCTTGCTTGTGCCTCACTTGTTGAAGGCACTTGGCTAGCCTGTGATGCCTCACTTGTTAAAGGCGCTTGCTTGCACCTCACTTGTTGAAGGTGCTTGGCTTGCCTGTGGTGCCTCACTTGTTGAAGGCGCTTGGCTTGCCTGTGGCGCCTCACTTGTTGAAGGCATTTGGCTGCCTGTGACGCCTCACTGGTTGAACAACACGTAACTTGTCTTTAATTGCCAGGACAACCTTCTTCCTCTTAACACCTCCAGAACGATTGATGCTGCTACCAGACATAGTCTTGGCCAAAAATGTTTAAAGTTGCTATGAAAATAAAAAAGTTATTTAAAAAAATATTTCACAAATGGCGCAGCACTATGACTCCTCACTGGTTGAGGTGTATACAGTAACTTGTCTTTAATTGTTAGGACAACTTTCTTCCTCTTAACACCTACAGAACAATTGATGCTGCTACCAGACATAGTCTTGGCCAAAAATGTTTAAAGTTACTATGAAAATAAAAAAGTTATTTAAAAAAATATTTCACTAATGGCGCAGCACTGTGTATAACACGAGGGACGGACGCACATGGGTTGACCAGTGTTGGACGGGTCCACTTGGGTGGGGCAGCTATAGCACCTTACGCAGGCCGCCAGGAGAAAAAAACTCAATATTTTTTAAGGAAACTTCAGCCTGTGCACATTGCTTTTAGAAAACTTATTTATTTGTTATTACATAATTACTAGTACGGTACTTATTTCATTTGTTTTTGGCTATGATTAATTGTTCTAAAATTAAAGGTAATTCCTGTACCCAGGTGGTCCCTCCCGATGCTCTCCTCCACCCTCCCGACACCACCACCCACCCCACCCCATCCTCCACCATGCGTCTAGAGCTACAGACGGATTAATACGGTATGGCCGAATGTTCATCCGGCCAAACCAACTTTAATCCGGTTCCTGTGGCCATTTTTGCCGGATATTGTAATAACTTTATTCGATCACGATTTTGGCCGTATAAGGGCGTTTTCCAGATGTTTGAATCCTGGATAATCACTGGGTTACAGTACAAGTAAGATATAAAGACACCCACATACTTATTCATAATAATACATGTATAAATATATTTAAGCTAAACCTTAAAATTGCATATAGCACACATTTTACCTCAAATATATACATGGTAATCACTCATTTGCTGTTGCTAAAAGTTTAGTGTCTCCTCTATGGCTGCCCTAACATTCAGATACTGGATGGTGATGTTGCCAAGCAATGGTCATTATTTTCTTACAAAGGCCCTAGAAGAAAAATGAGGACTTGGGATTTTTTTTCAAGATGGGGATGGTTACTGGTGGTCTGAGGAAGCAGATGTGAGCTCTATGTATGTGTAGGACTATTTTAACTATTTTAAATACGCAAATCATATATATATGATTTGTGCCGTTTTGTGACAGTTACTCAAATCATATATGTATGATTTGCGCTGTTTAAGGGTTAGGTTCTCGTAAGGTGCGTCATCCCTTTTCGCGGTTCGTTAATGGGGGGCAATGGGGGGGAGGTTCGTTCTGTTCGCTCGCACCTGGTTCCACGATTTGTGGGCTTTTCGAGTTATCTCGTACGGCCTGCGGTGGCGTTGGGTGGCTCCTCCTCCTTCAGGGGGCTCGGGGCTGGTGGGGTAGGCCTCTTCTTGAGTGCTCTGTACTCTGTCAAGTCGTCTCGGAGTGAGTTCGCTTGGCATGGTCGAAACGACCTCGTTCCTCAGATGGGTTTCTCGCCTGTTTCTGGTCCTGAAATGGGACTGCGTGGACCTCCAGTTCATTCTGGACTTGTCCGGTCTGAATCTGTGGGTTTATTGCCCCTCCTTTCAGATGACTACTCTGTCCCAGGTCCATCTTCTATTGGACCAGGTGCTGGATAGTGTCCCGCAACCTCAAGGACGCGTACTGGCACATCTAGGTTCATCTGAGGTTCATGGACTGGCTCGGTTTGTTGCAGGGCGTCAAGGTTGCCGCTTTCGTTGCTGTCCATTCGGCATGAATCTGGATCCCACCAACGAGACCTGTACAACGTATCTCTGTTATGGCGGCTCAGTCTCTATTTATCATACAGTTTACGAGCTGGCAAATGATGTCGTTCTCAACCCAAGATTGTGTTTAGACAACCTCGTTACGCTTCGGAGTTCAAAACTCCTTCATCAATGTTTTTAAGCTCCGAAGCTGCCATGTTTTGAGAGAAGATGCACAGGTTTCGCAAGTGGAGAAGTAAGTGTTTGTTGAATCCTGGTCCGAGGTCAGGTAGCAATTAAGTAACGCTGGACGTGAGTGGAATAAGAGTATGGTCTTAAGTCAACGCCTAGTTAATCAAGTCCTAGATGGGTCCGGGATGGTCCAAAACGTCGTCACTTCCTTCAGATGCGTGGGTTGGATGTGTAATTCTCAGCCACAGTATTGTGACTTATTGTCCTCTCACTGGACGGGTGACCTTACATGTGTTGAGCAGCTGTGTGTACTCTAGACAGGTGACCTTACATGTGTTGAGCAGCTGTGTGTACTCTGGACGGGTGACCTTACATGTGTTGAGTAGCTGTGTGTACTCTAGACGGGTGACCTTCCGTGTGTTGAGCAGCTGTGTGTACTCTAGACGGGTGACCTTACATGTTTGAGCAGCTGTGTGTACTCTGCGGGTGACCTTACATGTGTTGAGCAGCTGTGTGTACTCTGGACGAGTGACCTTACATGTGTTGAGCAGCTGTGTGTACTCTGGACGGGTGACCTTACATGTGTTGAGCAGCTGTGTGTACTCTGGACGGATGATCTTACATGTGTTGACCACCTGTATGTACTCTGGACGGGTGACCTTACATGTGTTGAGCAGCTGTGTGTACTCTGGACGGGAAACTTCCTGTGTTGAGCAGCTGTGTGTACTCTGGACGTATCTTACATGTGTTGACCACCTGTATGTACTGGACGGGTGACCTTACATGTGTTGAGCAGCTGTGTGTACTCTGGACGGGTGACCTTCCATGTGTTGAGCACCTTTATGTACTTTAGACTGGAAACCTTACATGTGTTGAGCAGCATAGTTGTAATGTTTAATTATTCACGCTGAGATCTCCTGTCAGTGGTTATTTTGAAGAATCAAAATATACCGGACCACCGCCAGAAATATGACATACTGATCATATATGCAATACTGGAGAAATAAATTCAAATTCAAATTTTTATTCCGGTAAAAGTACATACATAGAAGATAAGTTACAAACATAATGTTGGATTTATAGATGGAGCTAGTGCATACATACCTAAAGCCACTAATACGCATAGCGTTTCGGGCAATACACTTACATAAATGCACTTAGAACATTTGCACGTGCAACAACAGCCTTACTGATCGAATTATCACCCGGGAAACCTATAGGAATAGGATTCTCGGAACTGACAGCAGGTAAACCAGTATCAATTGAACATTTTTGAAATTCCTAAATATAAATGTAAAAAGGATAATGATTGGAGATTAGAACGGATATAAAACCTGATAGCATTTCATTGTGTTCGAAAAATAAGATCAATACTAGGCTTTATATCTAGAAAGTTACATCTAGAATTTTATATCTAGAAGCTATATGAATGGAGTAAGTGAGTCGAAAAGCTAACTAGGTGATGCTAAAAATCCCCATCACACNAGTACGGGTAAGGCTACCATGGAAAATCAACCATAAAACCTACCTACCAATTATCACATGGCTTATAGTCAATTTAAATCTCAATTAGCAAAGCTAAGAAAAGGCCTGAGCATTTAAAAACTCTATCATGAGATTATAGCTCAACAATTAAGAATAAATTCATAAGGTCGTGAACACGACAATAAGCAAACAGGCCATTTTTACCACACATGGCTGTAATGAGAGAATCAAAAACAACTCTTTACGGATAGTTTTTAACTGTAGCCTCTAAATCTGGACCCCAAGGAACAGTCTAATGATTGTTTGCAAACAGTCCAAGTCTAACTCAGAATTGTATGACATACTGTTGAAGTTTAGACTTAATAATATGCATATTCAGCAGACATAAGTAAGGCCTTTCTAAGAGTCGGCTTGCAGGAAGAAGATAGAGACTTCACTAGTTTTCTATGGGTAGAGAACCCAGAAGATATCAATAGTCCTATAGTGACTTTCAGATTCTCCATCAGTACTTTTCGCGCGACTTCAAGCCAGTTCTGTTCAAGCAACTCTAGATACTCATCTGAAAAATCATCAAGTCCCTATAGGCTGAAATCAGTCAGAATCTATATGTAGATAATTTTCAAGGACAGTTAACAGTACTACTGAACTGTTACAATTATAATCAAGAGGCCAACAAGGAGCTACAAGGTGCCAACATGCCACTACAATCTTGGGCCTCTAATAATGCAACATTGAATAATCAAATAGCAAGAGATTACCCTGAATATCACGTACCAGAATCACAAAAGGTGTTAGGTATGGAGTGGGATTTAATCTCGGACACCGATCTCGATCAAATCCGTGCCAGTAAATTATTGCATTGCTACAAAAAGGATTTGCTTTCACAAGTTAGTAAAGTGTTTGACCCACTTGGTCTACTAAATCCTTTAACTATAAAGTGGCGTTTACTGGTGCAAGAAGCTTGGAAGTCTAAAGTTGGTTGGGATGATCCACTACCACTCCAGTTACAAAAGCTTGGATGGAAATGGCTCAAGAACAAACTTTAGTCGACAAGATAATCTTTCCGAGACACATAGTCGAGGAAAATGATGAAGTAACACTACATGTATTCGCAGACTCGTCAGCCAAAGCTTTTGGAGCTTGTGCTTACTTAGTGACTTCTAATCAATCATATCTTATCACCTCTAAGGCCAGAGTCGCTCCATTAAAAAAGAGGACTTTGCCTCAGATGGAACTAACAGCACTGCTAACAGCCACACGCTTAGCTGTGCATATCAAACAAGTCTTGTCTACCATGAACATCAAAGATGTCATTATATGGTCTGACAATGAAGCTGTCTTACAATGGGTACGAACGACAACTGTCCGACTCCCTATGTAAAAAATCGCGTCTCGGAAATTAAGAAATTTCCGCAGGCTTTCATTTGTTGCATGTACCAACAAAAGATAATCCAGCTGATCTCTTATCAAGAGGTATGACGTTTAAAAATTTTGCAAAGGCAGATATTTGGTTTTATGGGCCTAGATGGTTAGTGAATGGCAGTTGGCCTGAACAAAAGCCGCACGTCATCACGACACAAACCATAACTACCACCAGGCAGCAAGCTCAAATATCAGTCTTGGATTGTACTCGTTACTCCTCGCTCATCAAATTAATCAATGTAACACAGAACGTGTTTCAATATCTCAGGAAAAAAGGTAAAAATACACTTTTCCTGATGCACTTATCTATTGGGTAAGACAAGCCCAGACAGAAACTTATGGTAAGAACTATGAAAATCTCCGCATAAGTTAACACAATCTCGGTCTGTGGATAGACCAAGAAAATCACAACATTCTGCGTTGTGGAGGGAGACTTAAACACGCAGATGTTAATCTAGATACCGTGCATCCATGGCTTTTACCAAAAAATCATTGGATCACCAGGTTGATTGTGTTACATACACATCAACAAATCATCAAACATGGAGAGTGTTAGACACACTCACACAAATCAGACAACAGTATTGGATTCCTCAGGGAAGACAGTCAGTCAATCAATCTTGAAAAATTGCATGATATGCCGAAGGTACGATGCAAAACTTGCTCTTATCCAGGGGCCCACCCTCTACCAAAAGAACGTGTGGTCCATCTACATCCTTTCGAAACGACCGGAGTAGATTATACAGGAGCAATATATCTAACAGGGACTCCAGATAAGCAACCTATCAAGGCATACATCTGTCTGTTCACCTGTGCTACCACCAGGGCAGTACATTTAGAGGTAACACCCGATATGACTGCTCAATCATTTATTCAAGCTTTCCGCAGATTCGCAGCACGCCGATCATGCCCCAAGCTGATGATTTCAGATAACGAGCAAACTTGGTAGCTGGAGAAGCATGTCTACGGGAATCTGTTCCCATCCTGCAGTTACTTCCACACTGGAACAGCGTCATTGCAGATGGAAATTTATCCCTCCAAGAGCCCCATGGCACGGAGGATTTTATGAACGGTTAATAGGACTGTCAAAAGATCCTTGAGAAAATCTCTACACCGTCAGAAAATCAATCTTCAAGAACTCCAGACAGTAATCACGGAAATAGAATCAAGGGTGAATAACCGGCCGTTGACTTACTTGTCTGATGATCCTACTCAACATGAGCCATTAAGTCCTGCACACCTAATGTATGGAAGACTTCTGACTCCAGTACCATCTCTAGTGGATGATGATGAGATCAGAGATCCCTCATATGTGAGTCAGAGCGAGTTGGTTCAGGGGTATAAGCATCTGTCCAGCATAATCCAAAATGGAATGATGTTTGGACAAAAGAATATCTTACATCTCTACGAGAACATCACTATGGGGCCAATGTCCCACATAATATATCTAATCTCCAACCTGGCGATATTGTCTTGGTAGACAGTGATGGCCCTAGGGCTGACTGGCCATTAGGTAAAGTTGTCTCAGTCCATCCAGATAGCCAGGGGATTTTGAGAATAGTCAAGATCCTGTCTAAAGGAACAACTTCCCTGAAGACATTGGACAAACTCATCCACATGGAATCAGTGAGCCAGCTGCAGTTAGATCCTGAGAGACCTCAAGACATCTAACTACACATGACCCACAGACTCCTAACAGGCACAATCGTCCACAACGGACAGCCGCACAAAAGTGCAAGCAAAATTTGCACTTGTATTATCAATCCGATGGAGAGTAAATAAATACATATGGTTACTACTGTCCTTAGTATAGGACTCTGTGCCAGTTCTCTCCCTCTGGAAGATGTGGGAATTTTTACCCACCATATCTAATAATCATCTAAGAATGTATTATTTCTATATCATATCAATATCATATCAAATCATATCTATATCATATCTATATCAATCTATATCATATCAGAATCATATCAGAATCACAATATTCATTATATATAGCTTGATCCTAGATGATGCCACTATGATCACGTACGCCATAGGGCCCTATAGATGCCTACGTGACTTAGTGCATGTTCTCTCAAGGATCCAGAAGCTTCTAGAAGGATTTGTTAATTAAAAATTTATTGGAACATGACGTAGTATCCGGTAGAGATAAAATCGAATCCTTATTAAGAGTCAGTGGTATTATCAAGTACTACTTATAATCTTTAAATCCTATATCATATTTATTATAATCACATCTTATCTCAATCATAAGTCTAGACTGTAAAATAATCAATCAATATTCATTGTAAGTACCCCTTTCAAGGGGATGGGGGGGCATCTCGGGAGAGAAGCGCCCACCAGCCCGGGGGCAGAACGCGTATGTTTACACAACAGTGTACACGTGACGGTCCCTTAGCGAACATTTTTGGCTCAGGACACCTTATCTAATATCATTATCACCAGTGAACACTCTCTAGAACTGGGGAGTACCTGGACAATATATCAACAAGGAAATCCTAGAACATTTATGTAAAATAAGAGTGAAGTGGAGCATTTAGTGACGCGGTCTCCACCTTCATCCCTAATCTCATCCCTATAATCTTCATTGTTTATCTTCTGCAACGCAGTCCATATCCGTAGCAACGCTACTGACGTCAACAGCAACGCTAGTACATCAAACAGCACGCTGTAATCTAAAATATCGTGCCTAAACTCGCCAAGAGAGTTCTTCAGTCTGGCACACTTTGTCAGACAGGCACCCGGCTTCAGCTAAGTTTATTGAGTGTTATTACTGTAGCGTATTAGTTGGCCAATTAAAGCTAGTATAACATTAATATTCTATAAGACTGATAGTCGGTAAAAAGGCGAGGCAACGCCTCATATTTCTGTGAGTTTATTATTAATATTGTGGTACAGCAGAATCTTATCCAAGCTCTGAACCTCATGAGTGTCCAGTGTCAGAGAAGATTGTCACAATAAGTAATCAAATAATCATGAGTGTCCAGAGTGTAGGAAGAGATTCAACAAGCTGACTGTATTAATCATATACATTGATCATATACATTGCAAATACTTGAATATATAATTAAGTTAACAATTGCTTGCTTAGTTATTTTTTAAGTAATCATATAAGTTCATTTAATTGAATATAATTTTAGTACTTAGTAACAGTACTTAGACCATAGTTAGGTCATTTATCATACTTTACAATTTACAATTTAAGTTGTTTATAGTATAAATGTATTGGCTGTTAATTGCTAAGGTGCTAGGCTAGACTGTGTATGTTTAAATCTCTGATTTAAACAGAGCCAGTGTTCAGTCAAATAACTGAATTATAAAATCTTATCCTTGTATAAAATACAAGCTGATGTGAGATACCTGTTGGCAGGTGGACGTGGAACTGCAATCAACCTATCAACTAATTCACTCAACCCACCTGCCCCTTACAGCCCATTATCTGTCATTAGGAAAAGAGGAGCTAGGATTTACGACCCTAGCTAGAGATTTTAGTTGAATTAATTTGCATACAGTAATTTTTTAATTTAGTTCAGTACAAGTCTCTGGTAGTCTCCTCTTATATCAATCACAGCAGGTTTTTCCCACAAGTACGGCCCTTGTGGATTTGTTCATTTAACTCTCCAAAGTTCATTTACTTTTATTTTGGTCTGACGCCTAGTGATGCATTTCGTAAGGTCGCACCCCTCATTCTCAAAGATAAATTCTACTGGACTTAGCACCTGGTTATATCCTCTTGTGGGGATGTGGTTAGGTGAGATATGGATATAGATAGGAGCTGCCTCGTATGGTCTAATAGGGCTTCTGCACGTACCTTCATTCTTATGTTCTTATGTTTGACAACTTATGTTAACATAAGAACAAAGGTAACTGCAGAAGGCCTATTGGCCCATACGAGGCAGCTCCTATTTATAACCACCCAATCCCACTCATATACATGTCCAACCCACGTTTGAAACAATCGAGGGACCCCACCTCCACCACGCCACACGGCAATTGGTTCCACAAATCAACAACCCTGGTACCGAACAGTATTTACCCAAGTCTTTCCTAAATCTAAACTTATCCAGTTTATTCCCATTGTTTCGTTTTCTGTCTTGTGTTGATACTCTGAATACAATATTAATATCCCCTTTGTTTTGTCCATTCATCCACTTGTAAACCTCTATCATGTCACCCCTAACTATTTGCCTTTCCAGTGATGGCAATTTAAGCTTTGTTATTCTTTCTTCATGTGCCAGATTTTAATTTGGGGATTAACTTTGTCATCCTATGCTGGACACGTTCAAGTGAATTTATATCCATTCTATAGTACGGCGACCAAAACTGAACTGCATAATCTAAATGGGACCTAACCAGAGCAAGATATAGCTGAAGAACAACACCAGGTGTCTTGTTACTAACACTTCGATTAATTCAAAATTCAGAATTCAAATGTTTATTCAGGAAAAGTACATACATACAAGAGGTTATACAAAAAATTGATAGATTTATAGATAGAGCTAGTACATACAATGCCTAAAGCCACTATTACGCAAAGCGTTTTGGGCATGAAAAACATTAAAAACTAAAACTTAATACTAATTGAGATTAAAGTATGAAATGTGTTGAGAACAAATAAAAATAAAAAAGGGGGGAACATGGCAGAAAAAACAGCACAAATAAAATTAGTTCGACAAACAGCGTTGTTTAAAAAATAACAGACATAGGTTGAAAATATAAGGGTAAGGTAGGTGCAGGGAGTTTATTAGGTAGTGCTTAGTTTTTATCTTAAACTGGTTGAGAGAGGTACAGTCTTTAACATGATTGGGAAGGTCATTCCACATTCTGGGTCCCTTGATTTGTAGAGCATTTCTAGTTGGAAAAAGTCGTACTATTGGAATATAAAAACGGTATTTGTTTCTGGTGTGGTGCTCATGGGTTCTGTTACAACCTTCAATGAAGCTTTTGAGGTCAAGATTGGCATTACACTTCAGCGTTTTATATATATATATATATATATATATATATATATATATATATATATATATATATATATATATATATATATATATATATATATATATATATATATATACACACAGAGTACTTTGCTTTAGGAGGTCAGACCCCACCCTGATCCGGTGCATTATACCGGTAAGAGACGGGAGACCTCTTAAAGAAAGTGCAACCCTCTAGTTCAGGCTCTCCTGCACCCAGCACTGCCGGGTGGATAAATATAGGGCAGCAACGATTAGAGCCTCCTGAACATGCTGTTCAGAGTGAAGGTGCGGTTCCGAGGAACCGACACCACATACAGCAAGATCGAGATAATGAATCTACTATCATCAACCTCTGGGGTAGCACCCATCGACGTCGTTATGGACGTGAATGGGCCCCAAATTCTTTTCAGTAGTGCAGCAGCACTAGAAAGCCTATTCACCACGACAACGACCACTGCACTCGAAGCACAGGGCCTAACACTCCTGCCTCCCTACCAGTTCCTGGCAGTAAGGACTATATTCATTCACAGAGTGAGTGACATCATCGCTGAACGACCAGCTTCTGAGATTGTGAAGAGCATAAACACCCAAAACAGATCCCTCACGGCCATATCGGCCCACCTCATTCAGCAGGATGTAAACAGAAAGCCAACCCTCAAGGTCACCCTCAAGACTCCGGCAGAGGCTACTCTCGCGGCCGACAACGGCCTCAGATGCTGTGGAGTGGCCTGCACACCCCACCAGATCTCCAGGCAGCGATATTTCCACCTGCGTCAGTGCTTTCGGTGTTATCAATACACCCACTATTCACAAAAGTGCCCAAATCCGAAGCAGAAATGCAGCATCTGTGCTGGGGAACATCATCACAAGACCTGCACAGCTGCCACCAAACGTTGTCTACTCTGCGACGGTGACCACACAGCCGTCTCTCAAGACTGCCCCAAGCGACAAGAGGAAATCAAGCAAATGACAGAAGCCAGACCAAGAAACTCTACTCCAAGATTTAACATTCAAGAACAAACCTTCCCAGCTCTCCCGACAAGTGGCGCCGCGAGCGGCGCGCAACCCAACTACTGGACCAGCAACTCCCGCGCCAGCCAATCACAGCATCAGACGACGCCTCTGCACCAATCCTCACTCACACCGCCTCCAGCCACCTCTGACAGCACTGTAGCAGCTTTGATACACTTCGCTACTGAACTCTCAGGAGGAGATCTCCGACAACGGTACAGAATACTAAATGAACTATACAAGGCAAACAATCTTCCCACGTTCGTAATTCCAGAGGCCATGTTTACTGCTGGCTCCTCTCCACCAGAGCCCGACCCCGTTCCAGAGACGCCTGTCAACCTGGACCCTACAACTCCAGATACACCAGCAACTCCAGATACACCAGCAACTACATCTGATATCGTGGCGTTGCCGCCAACTTCTCCTGCAAGTTACACCACGTCTTCTGATGACGACTCGAACGCCTATGTTGAAATTGAAACACAAACATCACCCCCAGCACCAGAGACCACTGCAGCACACTCACCATACTCATTACCAGTGCAATCTCCAAAAATCAACCAACTCTACGAGGAACGTGAAAAGCATATCCCAGGATCTCCTGAATACAGGCGCCTCACCAGTAAAGTTTGCAACGCGAAGTTTGCAGAAGCCTTGCTGAACAACCCAAACCAAAAAATTGAATTGGAATGTATCGAATGAAGAAATCTTCTCGCAGTGCGATGAAGCAACATTGTTTAAGGATCTCTTCCCACCTGACTACCCCCAGTACAAGGAACAACATCAAATGACTACTAGAAGTAAGAAAAAATAGAAGATTCTAAGAAGAAACCAACTGAGAGCAGCCGCTCTCTTCCCCCTCTTTAGGGGGATCGGGACCTAATTCTGCTCGTTTTGAGATGGTGGTACCCGACGTAGACACACTCCACACACCAAGAGGAAAGAAAACCTCCACTGCCGCCTTCCAGACCCGTCTCCCAGCCTAGCCAGATATGGATTGATACAGCATCTACACTCGGACAAGCAGCTGGGTCTAGCCCTGGCACTTTTTTCTTCAACTTCAGCATTTCCTCTCACCGACTTCTCTTCAGCTGTCCCCACTTCAATGCTCGCCCCAATGGGCATTCTTCTCCTGTATTATCGGATATCGGATATATATATATATATATATATATATATATATATATATATATATATATATATATATATATATATATAAATACACATGAGAGGATGTACAGTGACTTAATATCTAAAACCTTCAGAAATTTGAGTAGGGGTACCGAGTGATGTCTGGGGCCAGAGTTGGATATTGTCCTAATAGCAGCTTTGTGTTGAGTAATTAGAGGACGTAAATGATTTTGGGTAGTAGAACCCCAAACACAATTACCATAGTTGAGATATGGATAGATGAGGGAGTAATAGAGCGTCACCAGGGAGGTACATAATATCTGATCTTAGAAAGAATGCCAACAGTTTTTGAAACTTTTTTTTATATATTTAGACTGTGTCCCTGGAAATTCAGCTCGTGTTCAGTGAGAACGCCAAGGAATTTGCCATCTATTTTGTCACAAATTTGGGTATTGTTTATCCTGAGATTTATTTGATTAGAGGATTTATTGCCAAACAGAATATAGAAAGTTTTGTCAATGTTAAGGGTGAGTTTGTTGGCAGGGTGAGGGAATGCATCGGACGAGGGAGTGGGGATTGGTGGGGAGGACGAGGGGACAGGGGAGTGGGGGATGGAGAGGACGAGGAGATGGGGGAGTGGAGAATGGTGGGGAGGGCAAGGGGACAAGGGAGTGGGGGATGGTGGGGAGGACTAGGGGATGGGGTAGGGGGGAATGGTGGGCAGGCGAGAAAACTGGGGAGGTGGGGAGGG
>WNGS01142304.1:2971774-2982115 GCA_020271785.1 Procambarus virginalis
ACATACGTTAGCCACGTTATTGTGACTCATCGCCTGTACGTGAAGGCGGGTTTAGTTGTGCTAGTGATGGATTAGGTGGCGCGGGTCCGTCTAATTACCCAAAGCTTCCTAGCATTACGTACGTAATGAAGAACTGTGATATATTTACTCACTATAAATGTTGGTGGGAATGTAACAGGAAAAGAAACATATCTATACTCTGAAATAATATCATTTTATAACGAAATTGGGTCCTTCTAATTTACCCAAAGCCACAACATTGTCGCTTGGATCGTCGACTTTCTGTGGCTTCACCTGCCACTTAGTTTCGTCTAAATTCGTTATAAAAGATATTATTTCAGAGTTAAAATATTTTTTTTCACGTTCTACATTTAGCACCAACATTATAGTAAGTGAATATATCATAGTTGTTCATTACTTACGTAATGCTAGGAGGCTTTGGGTAGCTTTGTGTAGCTTTGAGTAACTTTGAATAACTTTGGGTAGCTTTGAGTAGCGTTGGATAGCTTTGGGTAGTTTTGAATAACTTTGGGTAGCTTTGAGTAGCGTTGGATAGCTTTGGGTAGTTTTGAATAACTTTGGGTAGCTTTGAGTAGCGTTGGATGGATTGCGTGGGAAGGTGTAGGGAGGCGCGGGAAGGTGTAGGGAGGCGTGGGAAGGTGTAGGGCGCGGGGAAGGTGTAGGGAGCGCGGGAAGGTGTAGGGAGGCGTGGAAGGTGTAGGGAGGCGTGGGAAGGTGTAGGGAGGCGCGGAAGGTGTAGGGAGGCGCGAGAAGGTGTAGGGAGGCGTGGGAAGGTGTAGGGAGGCGTGGGAAGGTGTAGGGAGGCGTGGGAAGGTGTAGGAGGCGCGGGAAGGTGTAGGGAGGCGCGGAAGGTGTAGAAGGCGTGGGAAGGTGTAGGAAGGCGTGGGAAGGTGTAGAGAAGCTTGGGAAGTGTAGGGAGGCGCGGGAAGGTGTAGGGAGGCGTGGGAAGGTGTAGGGAAGGCGTGGGAAGGTGTAGGGAAGGCGTGGGAAGGCGTTCAGGACATCAGAAAGTCTCCCCCCACAACTCACCACTGGTAAGTGCCCGGGTATTCATCATTACTAATACTGATATATCTGAAAGTTATTTTGGGGGAGGATTAATGCTTTCATAATTATGAAAATGAATCACAAGTCTCGCCTTTCGCTCACGTCCGCACGTCCGTCGCCATTATTGACAAAGACAAAAGCATATCGCGAAATGTAACTTAAATTGTTCACCCAAGTGGATAGGGAAAGTGAGGCTTGCTTTTGTTTAGCTTGACCTGTGAGCGGTGGCTGAGGTCGACCTGTGAGCGGTGGTTGAGGTCGACCTGTGAGCGGTGGTTGAGGTCGACCTGTGAGCGGTGGTTGAGGTCGACCTGTGAGCGGTGGATGAGGTCGACCTGTGAGCGGTGGATGAGGTCGACCTGTGAGCGGTGGTTGAGGTCGACCTGTGAGCGGTGGTTGAGGTCGACCTGTGAGCGGTGGTTGAGGTCGACCTGTGAGCGGTGGATGAGGTCGACCTGTGAGCGGTGGATGAGGTCGACCTGTGAGCGGTGGATGAGGTCGACCTGTGAGCGGTGGTTGAGGTCGACCTGTGAGCGGTGGTTGAGGTCGACCTGTGAGCGGTGGTTGAGGTCGACCTGTGAGCGGTGGATGAGGTCGACCTGTGAGCGGTGGATGAGGTCGACCTGTGAGCGGTGGTTGAGGTCGACCTGTGAGCGGTGGATGAGGTCGACCTGTGAGCGGTGGATGAGGTCGACCTGTGAGCGGTGGATGAGGTCGACCTGTGAGCGGTGGATGAGGTCGACCTGTGAGCGGTGGATGAGGTCGACCTGTGAGCGGTGGTTGAGGTCGACCTGTGAGTGGTGGTTGAGGTCGACCTGTGAGCGGTGGTTGAGGTCGACCTGTGAGCGGTGGTTGAGGTCGACCTGTGAGCGGTGGTTGAGGTCGACCTGTGAGCGGTGGTTGAGGTCGACCTGTGAGCGGTGGTTGAGGTCGACCTGTGAGCGGTGGTTGAGGTCGACCTGTGAGCGGTGGTTGAGGTCGACCTGTGAGCGGTGGTTGAGGTCGACCTGTGAGCGGTGGCTGAGGTCGACCTGTGAGCGGTGGTTGAGGTCGACCTGTGAGCGGTGGTTGAGGTCGACCTGTGAGCGGTGGTTGAGGTCGACCTGTGAGCGGTGGTTGAGGTCGACCTGTGAGCGGTGGTTGAGGTCGACCTGTGAGCGGTGGTTGAGGTCGACCTGTGAGCGGTGGATGAGGTCGACCTGTGAGCGGTGGATGAGGTCGACCTGTGAGCGGTGGTTGAGGTCGACCTGTGAGCGGTGGATGAGGTCGACCTGTGAGCGGTGGATGAGGTCGACCTGTGAGCGGTGGATGAGGTCGACCTGTGAGCGGTGGATGAGGTCGACCTGTGAGCGGTGGATGAGGTCGACCTGTGAGCGGTGGTTGAGGTCGACCTGTGAGTGGTGGTTGAGGTCGACCTGTGAGCGGTGGTTGAGGTCGACCTGTGAGCGGTGGTTGAGGTCGACCTGTGAGCGGTGGTTGAGGTCGACCTGTGAGCGGTGGTTGAGGTCGACCTGTGAGCGGTGGTTGAGGTCGACCTGTGAGCGGTGGTTGAGGTCGACCTGTGAGCGGTGGTTGAGGTCGACCTGTGAGCGGTGGTTGAGGTCGACCTGTGAGCGGTGGTTGAGGTCGACCTGTGAGCGGTGGTTGAGGTCGACCTGTGAGCGGTGGTTGAGGTCGACCTGTGAGCGGTGGTTGAGGTCGACCTGTGAGCGGTGGATGAGGTCGACCTGTGAGCGGTGGTTGAGGTCGACCTGTGAGCGGTGGTTGAGGTCGACCTGTGAGCGGTGGTTGAGGTCGACCTGTGAGTGGTGGTTGAGGTCGACCTGTGAGCGGTGGATGAGGTCGACCTGTGAGCGGTGGATGAGGTCGACCTGTGAGCGGTGGATGAGGTCGACCTGTGAGCGGTGGATGAGGTCGACCTGTGAGCGGTGGATGAGGTCGACCTGTGAGCGGTGGTTGAGGTCGACCTGGGAGCGACGAAAGTGTCACACCATCATTGCAGAAGATTTAACAAAAAGGACGGATAGCCAATAACATCACAATCTTTGCAATAAAACTACAAATAAAGGTCCAGGTTGATATCGGTACAACTTTGTTGGACCCTTGGTCCATGGGGGAGAGTTCAAGGAACTTCCTCAAGGATTTGGGTTCCAGGCTTATCGAAACAACAAGAGAGCCTAGAGCAGAGAGCTTCCTTTTTCAACGCCTGAGCGTGACGATCCTGAGGGCCAATGGCCACTGTATTCTCGGTTCCTGCCCGGCCTCTGAGGAGTTCAGAGGAATCTACAACCTCTTGGAAACAAACTTTTTTTTAATTTTTAGTATTCATATTCGCTTACCAATCAGTTTTGTAACTGTGTAACCTTGTACAATAAAGTATATAATAATAAAAATGGGTGGTAGGAGATTCTTATATGTATTCAACGTGATTTTCTCTGAAAATAACTTTTTATTTCTTCGAGGTTTCATATATGTATATGAAAGATATTTGTCAAGATATTCAGTCAAGTCATCAGTCAAGATATTTAACTAAAAACTACTCACGCCTAAAGGTATATACATCTACTACGGGCTCACCATAGCCCGTGCTACTTGGAACTTCTTGTTCCAGGTAGCAAATCTTTAACAACAACAACAACAGCCTAAAGGATTCGAACTCGGACAGCCACGTTTCTATGCACCTTAGCATATCCAGTACTTAACCCGCTAAACCACACTATTCAAAAGAATTGGAAGTCGTCAGACCCTTAACCCAATACCCGACAGCATTCGGTTGTCAATTTTTGGGACAGATCTTTCATCGAATCGCCTCGCATGTTGGCGGCCAAGAAGTGAATAACACAAATGCGAACACGCTTGAATAGTCCCACATTCAAGGGTTTATAACCCTTTTTGAGAGGGGCTTGGATGAGTAAAGAAGATGAACCCTGAACCCTGTGTTTGGTGAACCCTGTATTAGTCTTTTTTTTTCAAGATATAAATGAATGCCTTTTTGGGATTATGAATCGTATTTCCTTTAAATTAAAATTCCAATTTATGATGTTTACTTTTCACATATAATTAACAAATCATACTTAGTTTCGAAATGAACAATACCAAACAAATGAGATCAACGGGTTCAAGCTCAACAAGCCACAATATAGGACTGAAAACAGGAGATGCTTTTTCACCCGAGGAACCGCCTACCCGCCGAAACCGTAAACGCCAAAACTCTGCTGGGTTTTAAAATACAGCTGGATAAGTTCATCAGGGTAAATGGGGGGAACGTTTGACAAGCCGCTGGCTTCCTGTCCTCATCGAAGTCACTAGTATTAGTGACCCTCAGGTAAATTCAGATTCCAATAAAATAAAGATTAATTAAGATACCCATAAAAAGAAATTAATTTTCTTTTAAAAAGCACGACTCGTTTTCTTTTATCATTTTTCACATGTTATATGGGTAACTATTATCATAAACATATTAGGCACCGGTTGTGAGAGATTAACTCTGGCAATGTTTCTCAACCACAAACTATTTAATTAATATATTATTTTAATTTGAATAACAAGGATTTACCATAGCATGTTCTAGGTGGGGTTCAGGACAGCAACTATTGCAGGGAAAATAAGTAATTGAAAAGGTTAATAGATTTTATGCCCAACTCGGAACTGAAAATTGGAAGTAATTTAAAATTAAAGCGAATGGATACTAATTATCATGTAGGCATATACTTAATTTCGAATTTTAGGTAATGACTAACGTATATAACAAGAGCTGTAGGAAACGGTGCCGATAAGAGAGAATTATATTGATGAAGGAATTATATATTATCCAGCCAATCCTCCTGTAATGGTAGTACTTATAGTAATAATCAGGACCATAGTATATATACCGACGTACAACGCAATTAGAAAGTCGAAATCTGAACTATTGAGTTGGACAAAGCGGAAAACTATTTTTTTCTTGTGTTGCTTTGACAAACTAACCTAACCTAACCTAACCTAAACCTAACCTAACCTAACCTAACCTAGACCTAATACACGATATCTGAGGCCTAATATAGTACATATGTGGGCTATACTAGGCCTAGGAATATTTAAGTTTATTATTTACTTTCATTTATATTAAAAGAATTCCTTACTAGTCAGTATACTACTATCTAAAAAGTGCGCACGAATTCGTGACTATTGACGATCGTTACAATAAGTACTAAACAGGAGGATATATTATATTATATTATATTTACCCGAGGGCCATTAACATTCTAGTGATCTCAACGAGGACAGGAAGCCATTGGCTTGTCGAAGGTTCCCCCAACTGTCATAATTTTGTATAGCTGGATATTCAGCTATATATAGCTGTATTCAGCTATAGTATAGCTGGATATTTTGTATACTTTAATATTCAGCAGCGTTTTGACATTTACGGCTTCGGTGGTAGGCAGTTCCATGGGTTTATAGTTCTATGGGTAAAGCAGCATCTCCTGTTTTCCGTCCTGCATTGTGGCTTGTCCAGCTTGAAACCTTTGCGCGTTACTCGTGTTACAGCTGACCTTCTGAAGAAGTTGTTTGGATCAACATTCTCCAAATTGTTCAGTATATTAAAAGTTTCAATGAGGCCAGCGCTGGTTTGCAGTGCTGTTAGTCCTGTGGACCTCAACCGTTCCTGGTGTGAGAGCCGACTAAGTTTAGAAATGATTTTAGTCCTCCGGCGTTGAACTTTCTCCAAAGCATATATGTCCTTCTGAAGATCAAGTTTCCATGCTCGGTTACAATAATCCAGGTGAGGGCGCACCAGAGGTAGATACAGTTGAACAAATATACCTTCTTTTTCTTCATGTCAAAATTTCGTGTGGAGTCGCTTACCCGCCGAAGCTGTAAATGTTAATACGTTACTGCAGCTCAAAATCCAGTTGGAAATTTTTTTAAGAAAAATAGGGGATCTTTGACAAGCCACTGGCTTTCCGTCCCTGTCGACGCCAATAAATTCCGGTAAATATTTGTAGACAGTACCGTACTAGGAGAGTTAGAACACAGTTGGGGACTACGGTGTGGAAATTAGATGATTCTGTTTTATTTTTCAATGAAATTAAGGATGAATAAATCTTAAAATTATTAGTAGAAACAATGAAGATCAACAGGTCACCAAGGTAAGAGGGTAAACAAGATCACCACGGCCACGTATGACCACAAGGTCACTACGGCCAAGGATGTACACTCACAGGAGGAAACAGGAGAAGCAAAAAAATGTCAATACCGGTCAGTCTACTACCTGGAAGCCCTTCACCTGCTTGAGCAAGCCCGTGAGCTCCTGCCTGTAGAGAGGTTACCTCCCCTGGGAGCATGACCCCATGTAGGATTATCATTAACGAGATGACAATGATAAAATCCAAAACGATACCACAAGAAATGAGGCATACGTATCTTGAGGAAATTTATAAAGAATCAGCTTCTTATTAGATGAAATCTAATGAATGAATTAATCAAATCTACACTGATTGGTCATCTAATCGTGCTAATGGCAAAGCTGGGGCAGCATACACTGTAATTAGGAATAATGCTTTTCAAAACGCAAGTGAAGAAAAAGCACGTATTGAGAACTATGCCTCTTCAACGCAAACAGAACTAATTGCCATTGTCATGGCGTTAAGATTTCTTGAAAGAAACACTAACGGTGCAGTGATCTGCACTATTTAAAAAAAACAGCACTACAAAGCCTTAATAAAAATCGGGAAGAAAACCTTGCGATAGTCGCTGAAATCAAGAGAGCTGTGAGAGTACTAACCAATTGGGGAAAAGTCGTCAAATTTCTGTGGATCTCCTTCCATGTTGGCCTGTGTGGATATAAACGAGCAGATGTGCTGGCTGCTGAAGGTGCTGAAGGAGACCATATTGAATACTTCATACCCAAGACTCTACTACAAATTAGAGGTATTGTCAGGCAACATCACCGTGACAAGGTAACTGAGGAAAGGAGGATAGAAGCACAAACCAGTGAATCTGTACGCTGGTACAACATGGTTGCAGCTGGCAATCCTAATCATTATGGACGAAGAGGAGGAGGACGCGGGAGAGAATCAGTAATAGCAAGAATCCGTCTTGGATACAAATGTCCATGGAGATTCGGAATGGAAACATCAGGTGAGCAGCGGAGTTGCAGAATTTGTGGTGAGAGTGATGGACACCGCCTTGACCACTACTTAAGAGAATGTGAAAATCTAAGAGACATTAAAAATGTGTGTAGCATAGTAAACCCGATATTGTACGAGTTAGGAAAATACTATCTGTTAAATATAAATGATGTTTTCAAAAGATTCCCCCATTTTGCACCCACAAGTTAGTTTAGTTTAGGTCATTTATTATGCACCCCATACCCATCTTGTGTGCGGTAGTGGAAAGGGTTACAGAGGCACATAAGGGGCTCAGGGACTGAACCCCACAATTGCACCCGCAAGATAACGTAAGTTTTTAAGGGTTGACAAATGTTAATCTTCTTGTTTGAGAAGCTGTTCACTGGAGACAGTTAAGCAAGTCCCAGCTGTGTCTGGGTACAAGTGACAGGATGAGCAACCCAGCGGGGTTTCTTCCTATTCGGCAGTGTTGTACATGCTGCTATGGCGGTGTGTCCACTCACAGGATGAGTGGCGCTGCCCAATACTGTCACTATGGCGGTGTGTCCACTCACAGGATGAGTGGCGCTGCCCAATACTGTCACTATGGCGGTGTGTCCACTCACAGGATGAGTGGTGCTTCCCAATACTGTCACTATGGCGGTGTGTTCACTCACAGGATGAGTGACGCTGCCCAATACTGTCACTATGGCGGTGTGTTCACTCACAGGATGAGTGGCGCTGCCCAATACTTTCACTATGGCGGTGTGTCCACTCACAGGATGAGTGGCGCTGCCCAATACTGTCACTATGGCGGTGTGTCCACTCACAGGATGAGTGGCGCTGCCCAATACTGTCACTATGGCGGTGTGTTCACTCACAGGATGAGTGACGCTGCCCAATACTGTCACTATGGCGGTGTGTCCACTCACAGGATGAGTGGCGCTGCCCAATACTGTCACTATGGCGGTGTGTCCACTCACAGGATGAGTGGCGCTGCCCAATACTGTCACTATGGCGGTGTGTCCACTCACAGGATGAGTGGTGCTGCCCAATACTGTCACTATGGCGGTGTGTCCACTCACAGGACGAGTGGCGCTGCCCAATACTGTCACTATGGCGGTGTGTCCACTCACAAGGATGAGTGGCGCTGCCCAATACTGTCACTATGGCGGTGTGTCCACTCACAGGATGAGTGGCGCTGCCCAATACTGTCACTATGGCGGTGTGTTCACTCACAGGATGAGTGGCGCTGCCCAATACTGTCACTATGGCGGTGTGTTCACTCACAGGATGAGTGGCGCTGCCCAATACTGTCACTATGGCGGTGTGTCCACTCACAGGATGAGTGGTGCTGCCCAATACTGTCACTATGGCGGTGTGTTCACTCACAGGATGAGTGGCGCTGCCCAATACTGTCACTATGGCGGTGTGTCCACTCACAGGATGAGTGGTCCTGCCCAATACTGTCACTATGGCGGTGTGTTCACTCACAGGATGAGTGGCGCTGCCCAATACTGTCACTATGGCGGTGTGTTCACTCACAGGATGAGTGGCGCTGCCCAGTAAATTCGCTCCTTGGGGCAAAATGTAAAAACTTAAACAAGGTCACCACGACCAAGGACGTACACAAGGTCACCACGACCAAGGACGTACACAAGGTCACCACGACCAAGGACGTACACAAGGTCACCACGGTCAAGGTCAATACAATTTGTATTTGTTAAAAAATAAAAAAAGTAAAAAAAAATATAAATCAGGACTGGATTTTGCGCTATCTTCACGAAGACAGATAGGTTATTTACGAAGACAATGTGACATTGAGAAAAGTATATTAACTGGAGGAGAAAAACGAGAACACAAATAAGTCGGCATAAGTGGAGTGAAGAGCGCGTGTGTGTGTGTATGTGTATGTGTGTGTGTGGTGTGTGTGTGTGTGTGTGTGTGTGTGTGTGTGTGTGTGTATTCACTTAGTTGTATTCACTTAGTTGTATTTTACGGGGGTTGAGCTTTGCTCTTTCGGCCCGCCTCTCAACTGTCAATCAACTGTTTACTAACTACACTAACTACTTTTTTTTTTCACACCACACAACACACACACACACCCAGGAAGCAGCCCGTGACAGCTGACTAACTCCCAGGTACCTATTTACTGCTAGGTAACAGGGGCATTCAGGGTGAAAGAAACTTTGCCCATTTGTTTCTGCCGGGGTGCGGGAATCGAACCCGCGCCACAGAATTACGAATCCTGCGTGCTATCCACCAGGCTACCTGGCCCTAGGACGTGTATGTGTGTGTGTGTGTGTGTGTGTGTGTGTGTGTGTGTGTGTGTGTGTGTGTGTGTGTGTTGTGTGTGTACTCACCTAATTGTACTCACCTAATTGTGCTTGCGGGGGTTGAGCTTTGGCTCTTTGGTCCCGCCTCTCAACTGTCAATCAACTGGTGTACAGTTTCCTGAGCCTACTGGGCTCTATCATATCTACATTTGAAACTGTGTATGGAGTCAGCCTCCACCACATCACTGCCTAGTGCATTCCTTTACTAACTACTCTGACACTGAAAAAGTTCTTTCTAATGTCTCTGTGGCTCATTTGGGTACTCAGCTTCCACCTGTGTCCCCTTGTTCGCGCCCCTCCAGTGTTGAATAGTTCATCCTTGTTTACCCGGTCAATTCCCCTGAGGATTTTGTAGGTTGTGATCATGTCCCCCCTTACTCTTCTGTCTTCCAGTGTCGTAAGTTGCATTTCCCGCAGCCTTTCCTCATAACTCATGCCTCTTAGTTCTGGGACTAGTCTAGTAGCATACCTTTGGACTTTTTCCAGCTTCGTCTTGTGCTTGACAAGGTACGGCTCTCCATGCTGGGGCCGCGTACTCCAGGATTGGTCTTACATATGTGGTGTACAAGATTCTGAATGATTCCTTACACAGGTTCCTGACGCCGTTCTGATGTTAGCCAGCCTCGCATATGCCGCAGACGTTATTCTCTTTATGTGGGTTTCAGGAGACAGGTTTGGTGTGATATCAACTCCTAGATCTTTCTCTCTGTCTGTTTCATTAAGTACTTCATCCCCTATTCTGTATCCTGTGTCTGCCTCCTGTATCCACTGCCTAGTTTCATTACTTTGCATTTACTGTGTGTGTGTGTGTGTGTGTGTGGTGTGTTTGTGTGTGTGTGTGTGTGTTG
>WNGS01142304.1:3001398-3017385 GCA_020271785.1 Procambarus virginalis
TATATAATTTCAGGAAAACTCGGCTTGTTAGGCAACGTCATTCCGTCAACATACATACGATGGTCCGTATAGTTACAATAGGTACTCATCAGTCATCAACGTCACTCATCTTGTGAGTGGACACACCGCCATCGTGACAGTATTGGGCAGCACTACTCATCCTGTGAGTGGACACACCGCCATAGTGACAGTATTGGGCAGCGCCACTCATCCTGTGAGTGGACACACCGCCATAGTGACAGTATTGGGCAGCACTACTCATCCTGTGAGTGGACACACCGCCATAGTGACAGTATTGGTCAGTGTCACTCATCCTGTGAGTGAACACACCGCAATAGTGACAGTATTGGGCAGCGCCACTCATCCTGTGAGTGAACACACCGCCATAGTGACAGTATTGGTCAGTATCACTCATTCTGTGAGTGAACACACCGCTATAGTGACAGTATTGGGCAGCGCCACTCATCCTGTGAGTGGACACACCGCCATAGTGACAGTATTGGGCAGCGTCACTCATCCTGTGAGTGGACACACCGCCATAGTGACAGTATTGGGCAGCGCCATTCATCCTGTGAGTGGACACACCGCTATAGTGACAGTATTGGTCAGCGTCACTCAGCCTGTGAGTGGACACACCGCCATAGTGACAGTATTGGGCAGCGCCACTCATCCTGTGAGTGGACACACCGCCATAGTGACAGTATTGGGCAGCGTCACTCATCCTGTGAATGGACACACCACCATAGTGACAGTATTGGTCAGCGTCACTCATCCTGTGAGTGGACACACCACCATAGTGACAATATTGGGCAGCGTCACTCATCCTGTGAGTGAACACACCGCCATAGTGACAGTATTGGGCAGCGCCACTCATCCTGTGAGTGAACACACCGCCATAGTGACAGTATTGGGCAGCGCCACTCATCCTGTGAGTGAACACACCGCCATAGTGACAGTATTGGGCAGCGCCACTCATCCTGTGAGTGAACACACCGCCATAGTGACAGTATTGGGCAGCGCCACTCATCCTGTGAGTGGACGCACCGCCATAGCAGCATGTACAACACTCCCCAAAAGGAAGAAAACCCGCTGGGTTGTTCATCCTGTCACTTGTACCCAGACACAGCTGGGACTTGCTTAACTGTCTCAAGTGAACAGACTGTAAAACAAAGAATTAACAGTTAACAACTCTCAAGTTCACGTTATCTTGCTATTCAAAAAGGCGGAACATTTTAAGGACAATATTTATATTTGCCAAAAAGAGCTTTCCTAACTCAAACAACGTGGGGGGTTTATTATACTATAAATATTTATAATATCTCTTTAATATGCATAATCTCTCAGCTAGTGGTGCAATGTCCTTCACTAATGAGAGACCTGAGACCGCTTGTCCTCAGCTACCTTGTCACAGTGGGCTGCGTTTGGTTTAGTTAGATTAGGTAGGCTTTACAATCCGTTTAGTGATCCGTCTTGTGTACGAAGTGACCTAGCTGTATCCGGCAAACGAATGTCGAGCTCCCTAACGGCCAGGCATCCGGCTGAGTTAGTGAACACGGACACATATCAAACGAAGCGTGCAGGTCGACCACCACCATCACCACACATGTCAAGTAACTCTTTTGTTGTCTCTGTGCAAACAGACTTCATTGTGCTCACCCCGGCGACCACCAACTCCGTCTCTCCTGTTATGACAAAGTAAATTAGTTTATATTCCTTTAGTTTATTTCCCTGACCATCAGCATCTGTACTGTCAACCCGTGTGAGCACCATTGTTCCCACCAGTCACCATAGTCACAACAGTGTGGTCGCCCACACTTCTGGGCGGGACGGGAAATGTGGGACACGTTTCCTATCACCTGATGCATCTGTTCACCTAGCAGTAAATAAGTACTCGCGGGAGATTAGCCAACTGTTGTGGGGGGTCACAGCCTGGGGAGGGTTTGTAATTCGACCTTGGGGGAGGACCTTGATGTAAGCATAACGTATATACATACACAGGCTGTCTGTCCCGGACAAGAATGAATGAAAATTATTACTAATGAGGTGTGGCAGGAGAAAGTTGAGGGAGGTGGGAAGGGAGGGTGAGGAGAGAGAGTGGGGGGGGGTTATGGGGGGCAGGTGCAGCAGGGGGCAGAGGAGGGTGGGGGAGGAGGAAGAAGGGAAGAGTAGGGGAGAGGGAGGCTGGGGAGGAGGGAGAAGGAGAAGAGAGAGTGTGTGGGGGGGGGGACACAGTCACTGGGATACAGGAAGATGACCACCCAACTTTCTCTCACCTTCCTGTTAATTAGTCAAAGCAAACTGTCACAATTGTGGCTGGCTTGAACATGTGTCACACATGCATGACGAGGGCGGGATACACCAATGAGAATCAGTTTGAGGCAATGGTGTGACTCGAACCAAACTGGACCTCCGAACTGGGAGTCACCAGAACGGCGGTTTAAGTCGTCCCTACTGCCTCGAAATGACTTTCTCCTTTATATATCACGCCATTGTGATTTCTTTGTGATATATATGTATATCAGTGATATATAGGTATATATCAGAGAGAGAGAGAGAGAGAGAGAGAGAGAGAGAGAGAGAGAGAGAGAGAGAGAGAGAGAGAGAGAGAGAGAGAGAGCTGTGTGTACGTGCACATTACCACGGCCTGAGCGCAGCGTGGCTTCCTGAACACACATGCAGCATGTGTACATGTGTAAGTACACTGGCCACATACACGCACATGGACCGGTTGTGTGTGTGTGTGTACACAGATCCCAGACACGCACATGGACCGGTTGTGTGTGTGTACACCTACCAGATGAACTTATGGGGGGCTGTCCTTCAGCTCTTGGATTCCGTCTCTCGAATCTGCTTAGAACCGTGAAGTACACACACTACTTCACTATTCTAAGAACATATGTTCTTAGAATAGTGAACATCCTATTCTAAAGCAGTATGGTCACTCACAGGGTGAGTGACGCTGCCCCTTCAAGCTTGTGGTTACTTACACCACACTTCCATAACTTTAATAGTCACCTTAAAATAATTAAAGGGGAACTAATTAATGCGTAAAGGATTCCCGCTAATAAATTGAAATATCAATTTCAAAATAATCAAATGAACTTTTGATATTGATACCATCATATGGCCCATCCCATACATGACTGGCAACTCATGATGTTCGAAGTTTGAATTGAACTTCGTTCACTTCCTGTGTTCGAATCGCACCTCTCACATGCTCCAACCATATGTACTGACAATATTAATAATTACCTAAATACACCCTGAACCCCGAAACTAATCTAGACCTAACTAACTATTCGCAAACGTTTAATATACGACATTATTCATTTATTTCGAGAAAAATATGTATTATGAATACACAGTACGTTTAAATGTATGAATGTTTTTCGGGGAGGAAGGGGGGAGGGGGTGGGCAGGATTAACTAACGCGTGACGATTCGAACCAGGTCGGGTACGAAAAACACCATCACTCTAGCAACTAGGCCAGGATGCCCACAAAAAAGGGATCCTACTATTACCTAACTGATACCCGACTCAGGAGTCACAGCCCCGCTCCTGTGCCAGGTAAGTCCACTACGGGCTCACCATAGCCCGCTCCTGTGCCAGGTAAGTCCACTACGGGCTCACCATAGCCCCGCTCCTGTGCCAGGTAAGTCCACTACGGGCTCACCATAGCCCCGCTCCTGTGCCAGGTAAGTCCACTACGGGCTCACCACAGCCCCGCTCCTGTGCCAGGTAAGTCCACTACGGGCTCACCATAGCCCCGCTCCTGTGCCAGGTAAGTCCACTACGGGCTCACCACAGCCCCGCTCCTGTGCCGGGTAAGTCCACTACGGGCTCACCATAGCCCCGCTCCTGTGCCGGGTAAGTCCACTACGGGCTCACCACAGCCCCGCTCCTGTGCCAGGTAAGTCCACTACGGGCTCACCACAGCCCCGCTCCTGTGCCAGGTAAGTCCACTACGGGCTCACCCAGCCCCGCTCCTGTGCCAGGTAAGTCCACTACGGGCTCACCACAGCCCCGCTCCTGTACCAGGTAAGACCACTACGGGCTCACCACAGCCCCGCTCCTGTGCCGGGTAAGTCCACTACGGGCTCACCACAGCCCCGCTCCTGTGCCGGGTAAGTCCACTACGGGCTCACCACAGCCCCGCTCCTGTGCCAGGTAAGTCCACCATGGGCTCACCACAGTCCCGCTCCTGTGCCAGGTAAGTCCACTACGGGCTCACCATAGTCCCGCTCCTGTGCCGGGTAAGTCCACTACGGGCTCACCACAGCCCCGCTCCTGTGCCGGGTAAGTCCACTACGGGCTCACCGCAACCCCGCTCCTGTGCGGGTAAGTCCACTACGGGCTCACCATAGCCCTGCTCCTGTGCTGGGTAAGTCCACTACGGGCTCACCATAGCCCCGCTCCTGTGCTGGGTAAGTCCACTACGGGCTCACCATAGCCAGTACTACTTGCAACTTTTTGTTCCTAGTAGCTGAATCTCCAACGATACCCAACCGAGGCTTTCAACCATCCCCGGAGCACAAGTATGGTATATGTTACCAATCCACTCCTTCATTTATGTCATACAAGATACAATCCACAATACTGAAGGTTGCATTTGTTATCCATGTTTACACACACGGGAAATATAAACAATTTATTTAGTAGTTTACACGGTGATCGAAGATGGGGGTTATATGTTTGTGGCGCCAGACGCCTCAACCAGGAAGTTACCCCCAACACTTCGGGGCTTCAGTACGTTTTCTTCAGTTCGTTTTCTTAAACTCTAGCCTTTCTTCCCTGGCTAGTTCTTCGACGCCTCATCGCCTCCCTGTGGCGAAATCTATCCACTGGTGTACAAATATGACGAGAAGAACGTTAATTATAGCAGAACAGCGTGCTCGGAGTTAGAATGAAACAACGGAGGTTAGACTGGAGAGGGAAGGTGAGAGAGGAGAGGTGAGAGAGGGTGGGAAGGGAGGGTGTTGAAGGAAGAGGCACGCTCTAACAAGCTCCCACTAACAAGATGAAGAATCACCCCAGGGGCTCCAACCAGTCTCCAGGCCTCAGTTCCTCTCACACCCCGTCACCTGGATTGTCACACTCTCAACTAGCACCGTTGTAAGTAACACCTGCGGTCATAAGCACAGTTTGGCGAACTTTTGGCGAAGACATTGGCCAACAACGTTGATTCAGCGTTGAATTAACGTCGATATCGTTCATTCAGCGTTGAATCAACGTCGATATCGTTCATTCAGCGTTGAATCAACGTCGATATCGTTCATTCAGCGTTGAATCAACGTCGATATCGTTCATTCAGCGTTGAATCAACGTCGATATCGTTCATTCAGCGTTGAATCAACGTCGATATCGTTCATTCAGCGTTGAATCAACGTCGATATCGTTCATTCAGCGTCGAATCAACGTCGATATCGTTGATTCAACGTTACTGGAGCATGTTTTCCCCGCCACGGAGGGTAACTAACACAAACAGCACGTATAGGGGGTACCACCTCTGGTGCAACTGGAGGGAGCCATGGCCGCGGAGATATTAAGTCTTGCAGAGTCCCCGCTGAATGCCTTATATTCTGGCTACGGGTCCATATTCTTGCTCACAACATGGGCTCTCAATTATACGACGTCATGGCACCTTAGGGTTTAACCAACGTACTAAATGCAACGTGTTATGAAGAGCAGTGAGTGACAAAAATCCACTTTTTCTATGCGTAGGTTGGGTAGGTTAGGTGGGTGGCTTGGGTTCGTGCGAGGGTAGAAATAGCCTAAGCTACTCTGAGATGTATTTTCTCAATAAGCGTATTTGAACTTGCGTTTGTGCGTTTCTGGTTAGGATTGAACGTTCGCTTTTCCACGTTATGGCAAATGTCACAATCTGGAATGTTACGAAAGGATTAAGAGGCTTTAAAAGTCCCGTTGTCGGGGACAGGAAGCCTACAGGCTTATCGACGTCCCGCGACTTTAGTAAACAACTGACCTGTCTCAGGATGCAACCCCACAACAGTTGCTTACTTCCCCAGATACCTATTTTACTGTCGGGTGAACAGCTGCATCAGTTAAAAGAAATGAGTCCAACCGTCTGTGTCCTTCCCGGGAATTGAACCCGGGTCCCTCGGTTGTGAGTAGAAAACGTGGACTACTGTGCTACTGGACCCAACAACCAGTAGGAGATTAGTATATGCTAATTACTACTGATGAGCACAGCCTTCTGTGGGAGAATACATCCCTATTTTCCTTCATTATATTCTTAATTCAAAGACCAATCTTGCACCAATCTCCGTGAAGTGATTGGTGCAAGTAGGAACAGTCTAGTTGATCGGCACTGTGCCTCACGCCTCGTGTGTCCCTTGTGGGAGCCTTGAAGAGCAATATTTAATCATTTCTGTGGGTCAGGGACAGGAAGCCTGTGGACTGTGGTGGTGATAGTGTCTGTGGTGGTGATAGTGTCTGTGGTGGTGATAGTGTCTGTGGTGGTGATAGTGTCTGTGGTGGTGATAGTGTCTGTGGTGGTGATAGTGTCTGTGGTGGTGATAGTGTCTGTGGTGGTGATAGTGTCTGTGATGGTGATAGTGTCTGTGGTGGTGATAGTGTCTGTGGTGGTGATAGTGTCTGTGATGGTGATAGTGTCTGTGGTGGTGATAGTGTCTGTGATGGTGATAGTGTCTGTGGTGGTGATAGTGTCTGTGGTGGTGATAGTGTCTGTGATGGTGATAGTGTCTGTGGTGGTGATAGTGTCTGTGATGGTGATAGTGTCTGTGGTGGTGATAGTGTCTGTGGTGGTGATAGTGACTGTGATGGTGATAGTGTCTGTGGTGGTGATAGTGTCTGTGGTGGTGATAGTGTCTGTGGTGGTGATAGTGTCTGTGATGGTGATAGTGTCTGTGGTGGTGATAGTGTCTGTGATGGTGATAGTGTCTGTGGTGGTGATAGTGTCTGTGGTGGTGATAGTGTCTGTGGTGGTGATAGTGTCTGTGGTGGTAATAGTGTCTGTGGTGGTGATAGTGTCTGTGGTGGTGATAGTCTGTGGTGGTGATAGTGTCTGTGATGGTGATAGTGTCTGTGGTGGTGATAGTGTCTGTGGNTTCACCCTGGGCATCTGTTCACCTGGGAGTTAGCCAGCTGCTACGGGCTGCTTCCTGGGGATGTGTAAGAAAAGTAGGTCTGGTCGAGGACCGGGCCGCGGGACGCTAAGCCCCCAAAAAATACCTCTTGTTATTATTATTATATTTATTATTATTATTATTATTATTATTATTATTATTATTATTATGTACCGTAACATTAACTATAGTACCGCCATTAGATGAGTAAAATATGAAGCTATGCAATGGGCTCGAACTCGACCTTTGGACTCCCCAGGCACACGCGCCACCAACTAAGTAATTACCAGACATGTAAATGGTTACATTATAGAACATTGTTATCCAGTTCCTAAAAGCCTTCACGTGTGTCTGAAACCGTGTGCGAATTAAGCCAAACTAACAAAAAGTGTGAGTAGATTACTGATGTATTTCACAACAACCCAGCGGGTTTTCTTCCTATTGGGAGTGTTGTACATGCTGCTATAGCGGTGTGTCCACTCACAGGATGAGTGGCGCTGCCCAATAAACTCGTTCCTTGGGACAAAATTAATTCAATTAATGAAAACGCGAAAAGGAAACCATGCAGGAGGCCTGGCCAGAGACCGGCCGCTGGGGCACTGATCCCCAGAAGGTTCAACAGGTTGGTAGTAGGAGAGATGACCTCTGAGAGTCTCAACCGATCAAGTGGAAGGCCTGAGTGATTAGCTCTCAGCCAATGAGAGGTTATCACTAGGCAGGAAGGGGGGTGGGTGAGGAGTAGGAAAGAAATAGGAGACGAAAAGAATGAGCAACAAAATCTGAGACAATTTGGGCTCAAGAGATTAAAAATCCGTCCCCTGGAGGGAAGGGAAGGGAACTATCAGGAGAAAGCGTCAAGTCATTATGACTATATAGCACTGGATAAGCACTGGGATCAGGATAAGGATTTGGGATGGGACGGGGGGAAGGAATGGTGCCCAACTACTTGGACGGTCGGGGATTGAACACCGACCTGCATGATGCGAGACCGTCGCTCTACCTCCCCCACCCCCTCTTCAACCAGCCGGGAAGACTGTTGCACCATCACCACTGCACAAAATCCCACCGGACCTGAGGTAACTGGAACACCACCAACAACCACCACTACAGACCCTTTGGGTCTGTAGTGGTGGTTGGTGGATACAGTCGGGTGGATTGTTGGTCGGGTGCAGTAGGGTGGACATACATTGGTTGGATACAGTCTTTGGGACCCTTCCCAAAGACATGCCACAAATCTTCAAGCACCACATAAGACATCTCTAATAAAGAATGATGATAAAGAAGAGGAACGAGTCTTGGAACCCAACGTGAGCTTCAGTACTAACCCCACACACACTGTCAACACCACACACTTGCACACACAAACCCAAGATGCAGGAAAAACCTCAAACACAATCGAATTCTTTTCGACAAGCAAGACCCACATAGTTAACCGAAAGACCCTTCGAGAGAAAGTAAATTCTCGACAAATAAAATTCCAACACGACTAAGCCAACAGTAAGAGTGAGGTCTACAAGCACATAAGTCACACACACGTTCACCACATCCCCTGCACCCCCCCCCCCGGTCAGCCACCAGATAAGTAGAACCCACCAGATAAGTAGGCGTATCCATTGCACGTTCAACACAGCGTGCAATGGATACGCCTCGAGCCAAAGACATCCACCAGGTGGAACAGACCTACAAGTTGCAACTGGTCTTTAAAAATAATACACACAATGTATTAAGTAGGACTCAGCACAGACCAATGGAACTCAGCAACTTATACAGACACAGACCGGATATAATACTCATTAACAGCCATGGGAAAAAGTAAGAAGAGAAGATCAAGATATTCACTACAAAACATACCAGGTCAACAGAGATGACCAGACCAACGACGGACCAGCAATTGTTGTCAGGAGAAATTTATCACAAAATTCTAGATCATTTTCAGGATAACTTCCTGCCAATTAAACTCCAAATGACAACAGGTACAATCTTTATTGGAACGCGCTACTAACCACCAAGACAACAATACCTTCCCCTGGCCAACATCAACTCTCCAGACGGAAAAAACCTGCCTAAAGTATGTTGACCAGACCACACACTAGAAGGTGAAGGGACGACGACGGTTCGGTCCGTCCTGGACCATTCCAAGTCGATTTCTCAGTCGACTTGAGCGTCCCTTCACCTTCTAGTGTGTGTTCTGGTCAACATACTTTAGCCACGTTATTGTAACTCATCGCCTGCAAACCTGCCTACTGCTTGGGATATGTGAGCGCAAAACACAGGACTCTGGGACATGGGAGAAACAATCAGGCAAGAAAAGCCATCCAAAGTATGACGAGAAGCGGACATCTAACCCATCTGGCCCCAGACTTCTCAACTTAGGTTAGACAAGGTCACAGTGGCAAACCAGACTTTTTTTTTGAGCTATATACATAATACTGTTCAGTAACTACCACTTTCTAAACATCCGCATAGAGAGAGAGGCCCAGTAAGCACAAGCGACCAACTACCAATAATACTGACTCTCAACCAACCCTTTTAAAAAACCCTCACCCCAAGACTCCTATACACAAAAGCTGACTGGGAGGGGCTCAAACGCAGCACACAGGAAATCAGTGTCACAGACTTAAGAGGAAAAAAAAAGCATTTAGCATAAACACAGAATTAAATCAATGGATCAGCACGATAGAAAAATGAATGAACGATCATATCACCGTAGCTCACCATACAACGCTCCCACACCCCCCAGCCACTGAGGCACTCACAACACTGTAAACAAATATAACACTCAGCTACAACTTATAACACACAACGGGTGGACAGACGAGAGCAAAAGACTACAGAGGGAACTACACAATGAACTGCAAGATCTATGCAAAACAATACACCAAAATGGGATGACCTGATAAGCTAAATTAAGTAGACTGCAGAAACCCAGGAAAGTTTTGGGAAAAAAGGTAAAAATCCTGATGGGAAGTTCATACGATGAAAGAGTGATGGACACCGCCTTGAACACTATCTACGTGAATGTGAACACCTGAGAGAAATCAGAATTATGTGTAGAATAATAAACCCCTCATTGTTTGAGTTAGGAAAACACTATTTGTCAAATATTGATACTGTTCTTGAAAGATTCCCCCATTTTGCACTCGCAAGATAACGTAAGCTTTTAAGGGTTCATAGATGTTAATCTTCTTGTTTGAGGAGCTGTTCACTTGAGACAGTTAAGCAAGTCCCAGCTGTGTCTGGGTACAAGTGACAGGATGAACAACCCAGCGGGTTTTCTTCCTATTGGGGAGTGTTGTACATGCTGCTATGGCGGTATGTCCATTCACATGAGTGGCGCTGCCCAATAAACTCGCCCCTCGGGGCAAAATTTTAAAATTAGTTACATCAAAGACGCCTCATGAAATAAACTAAGATGACAGAACAAGAACTGATGAAGATTAAGCCACCCAAGAGGTGGCACGGGCATGAATAGCCCGTAAGTGGAAGAATTTTTTTTTTTAGTGAATGTATATTGTTTGCTGAGGTCGCATTTAAATCGTCAGGCTGTTATCGCAGGGAGGATACTGCTTGACAGTATTTATGAGGGTCTCCAGCTGCTGGACACCTTCTTTGACCAGAAGAGTGACAAGTGTTTTTGAGTGAAGTGTGCCAAGAGTGGCAGAGTGGCAAGTGTGCCAAGAGTGGCAGTGTTGTTGATGGCTTGAGGGTGGTTACTGCAAGATTCGGGGACTCTTAAAGCTCTTCTAAGGTGGTTGGTTGCTGCACATTCCAGGAGATAGTGAAGTAGTGCTGGCTTTTGTGTGACTGTTAGTGGTCCACCGCCGCTCACACTAATGTACAGGAGCCGCACAGGAGCCCTGGAGGGGGATAACAGGGTGGGGGATAGAGGAGGTGAGAGGGGCAGGAGCGGGCGAGGAGACATCAGTCGTCCACTGACCCACTTACTCCACACACCAGCGCTATGCTCCACCCTCCAACACTGCTATATGCTCCCTCACCTTCTGTCCAAAATCACAACTCCACCAGCTCCAAAGATTAAACCCTTATAAACTTTATGCCCAAGCTATCTACGATTTATTAGCCTTATTAAAACTCCTGTATTTGTGCCGATTTATAAATAAATATACAAATAAATACAAGCACCAGCAACTCAAGTCTGATCAAACACGGAGAGCTAATTTAGGGAAGTGGACAAGATTTCCTCACCAGGAGCCCGATACCGCATCCATTCCCCTCATGTTGCAGTAAATTAAAGAATTTGCAAATCTTTCAGTTGCTTAGTGATGCATGTATAGTTATTCCCAAGGCTTCCAGCGGGGGTTGAAGAAGCCAGAGAAGCGAGCGAGACATGGAGGCCAGACGACTCTCCAACATTCCGCGCGTAGAGAACGTTGGCAGTGTTGGCGGGAACAGTTTCCTGCCTTCATTTACCGTTTTCTCTTCTTTTATGGGTAATTTTCACTTGGGTTTCCTATTCTCCGTTTCTATTTCTCTCTTTCTCTCGTTTTTCTCCTTTCGAGAGTTTCCTGTAGAGAAACCGCCAGTGAACACCGTGACGTCACAGGTTTGTAACGGGACTGAGAAAGCTGATAGGACCCGAAACCTGTGGCGAAGAACATTATGTTGTGACACATATTGTCTCTTATTATCGTTAGGTTAGGTTAGGTTGGATTGGGTTAAATTTGCTAAAGAGTAGTGATGACGTAGAGTGTTGCATATTTTTCTCAGGTCTTAGACCCTCCTCTAGAAAGTGACTTCCTGGTAGCCCCCAGCCGATTGGCCTTCAACCTGGACACCGAGGAATGGTGGTGATGGTGGTGGTGGTGAGAATGAGGGTGGGATGGTGAGTGGTGGTAGACAGTGAGGGAGAAATGTTTAGTCGGAGAGCTAGGAAGTCCTGTTTTATCCATCATACGAACACCCACACCCACCCCACCCAGTGACGCTTTCTCCCTCCCTCTCTCCCACCCCCCCCCTCATCTCTCTCTCTCTCTCTCTCTCTCTCTCTCTCTCTCTCTCTCTCTCTCTCTCTCTCTCTATACTTATATTAAATCATAAATACTAACTACATCACAAGCTAAGACAGCGTTCCGTTCTAAGTTCACTGTCGTACAAGGAGTGTCTTAGAACAGAACTAAGGGGGGGGGGAGGGGGTGACCTAGCTGTAGGAATGACTTGTCATGCAGGTCACCAACTGACAGGTCAGCCACTCGATCGTTAGACCTTGCACTTGGGCCATAGTGTGGCACTATAGCAAGCGTCAAGACAGTGCCAAAGAGGGGGGAAACCGGAGCCTGGGAAGTAGAAAGTCAGGGGAAAGAGAAAGTACCGTGTGAAATCAGGGCACTCCCGAGGGCCAAAAAAAAAGGGGGTGGCTGGAGGGGTGACTTCCAAAATGGGAAGTTGAAAGAGTTCATATTTTTAGCACGCTATTTGCATACAATTTGCTATACCCATTTATGTAAGCCAATCACGTCCCCATCACTCTCTGTCTGTCTAAAGAATGCATTATTATTATTAACATCTTTATTGACAAAATTAATTACAATTTTGCCTAATCTGAGGATTTTGATAGTCTGATTAAGGTGAGGATAATGCTAGCATTCACTGTCACGCAGGACAGAGGGTCATACATAAGACAATAGGTGAATGCATATAACGTTTCCTGCATATCTGTACATAAAGAACGCTTCCAATGTCATAGATCAACGTTGTTATCCTTCTGTAGACACGTTCAAGATGGCAGGATATTCAATTTCTTTCTTTATTATGCACCCCATACCTATCCCGTGGGCGGTAGTGTAAAGGATTACAGAGGCACATAATTGGTTCAGGAACTGAACCCTCCAGTTCGTTTAGCTAAGCAAATAACAATCTTTTGACGCTAATTACAAAATTATTAATGTTATATATATACATGTACACAAACTCATACATACATATACATATATATACGTATATAGGATAAAGATGAAGAATAACAGCTGGATATTGGGATTCATACCAGTAACCATTTACCTCTATTTTAACTATTATTAAGACTAATTTTAGGCTCTATATCCCTATAAATACAATCATCTCCGAGGACCACATCACGTGGGGAGCCTGTCTGGGACAGGTACATCTGTCACATGACGCAGGAGGCCGGAGGACAGTTCAGCGCGGACAGGAACCTCGCGGACAGCAGAGAGGTTCTTTAGGAAGACCTCCTCCATCTTTCACGTATTCAAAGTGGTCCATTTCAACAATGTTGGGCTAACGCCTGGTGACATCTCTATTATAATGTTCAGGGTTCAGAACCTTAGAGTTGTTAGCATTAAACTATAGCTACTAATGTTTGGTACATCTTTGTTTTGTTTGGTCTTCGTAAGTCATTGGTGAAAGTCGATGATCAAGAGGGAATTTGAAGTTTATTTTTAGCTTCATTTTGGGGGGACTCTAAAGTGAATAGTTACAAGTTCTACTATCTAATTGCTTAGTACATCAATGTTTGTACTATGGTGCACATAGTTACAACAAATACTATCTAAACAGGAGGATGGGTTGGAATATTTATTTAAGCACAAGGGATTATAAAAAAAACACGTTGGGGAGATGGGAGAGGGAGGGAAAATGACCGAGGTGCAGGTACAGGGGAAGGAGGGCAACAATGGCGGGGGTTGGAGAGAGGGGGCGAATTATCAGGGAAAGTGCCAAGCCATTACAACTATATAGTACTGGATTTGGAAAGGGTCAGGATAAGGATTTGGGATGGGACGGAGGGAAGGAATAGTGCCCAACCACTCGGACAGTCGGGGATTGAACACCGACCTGCATGAAGCGAGACTGTCGCTCTACCATCCACCCCCAAGTGGCTGGACATGGATGGGTTGGAAGAAAAAGTAGTTTCAGAGAAGCTGAAAAAAGTACCTGGCTTTTGCCCATTTTGCAGGATTTCCTTTTGGGGGAAGGGGGAAAGAAGGTTTGTCAAATGGTAAACTACATTACACAAAAAGTCATTCAAGTCATTACGGTACCATATCAGGAATTAACGGTAATATTCATTGTACTGTAGATAATTTCCTAAGATTTTGACTGACTTATAAAAATCAACATGATACCATAAAATACCTTAGCACTGTTTAATATTCATAAGGTATAGCAATTTAAGATTTTAAAGTAATTAATATTTAAACAATGAGAGTGCACCTCTCTCACACAGGCCTACCGGTGGCACCATTGAGGTTGCTGGAATGAGGGGTAGCAAAGGTGATCCAGCTTGAGTTGTACTTCCTGGTGGCTGTCTTTGCACATAGATATGGGTAATAAAAGCTGTAGTGAGGCCTCTTCCGGGCCCTGACAGCAGCCTGTGTAGGTTTTGCACGACCCACAAAACTAACAAACACACCGCGTAAAAACATGCAGCCACAAGATCTGGCAGTACAGTGCTGTGATTAAACTGTAGCACCAGGTAGAAACCTATAAATGGGAGGGTTTAGGGATTTGTGCTTACTTTACAGAGACTGGAGGCCTGTTCAGATGTGCAGATTGTTATGCATAGAATTAGTACTGACTTTTTAGTCTGTTTAGTATTTAGCTTCTCTGGGGGAACCCTACAGTGGCTCCCTGCAGGCATCAGAGCCACTGGGCTCATCAGAAACAGGATTTCAACATCAATATTGGCCTTACTAAATAAGATTAAATGAAGTTAAAATATGAAATAAGGAAAACCATAAAAGATAAATAATTAAAGTATTTATGACAGAGTATTAGTAACACTACAGTATTTAAAGTGAAGGGCTTATGTACTGTAGTGTAATACCTAGAATATGTATAACTTTACTAGTGTCCTAACAGAATAGTGTTCTAATCTGCTTTGCTCTCACATACAGTACAGTAATCACATATCACATATAGTATCTAGTGTTTATTTGTTTTTCCTAGTGTACATATTTACTTTCCAATTCACATTCAGTGATGTATGCACAACACCTGCTTATGTTAGTGGAAATCAACTGGAGTGTCCCAGGAAAGTGTATAACTCAGCCCATCTAGCAGCTGTACTGTATAAATACTGGTAGGTGTTGAGGTTTTAAGAAGCAACCAAGTACTGAAAGGTCAAGATACATGGGAGTTGCAATCGTGGGGAGCTCTGAGCATGGGGAGGGGGAAAGAGTACTATAGACAACTGTGATAGGGAGCATAATATAAGCATGGGAGGCGGGAGAGTACTATAGACAACTGTGATTGGTAGCGTAATTTTTAGTAACATGACACCAGCAAGGAAAAACAACAAATACTGACCTCCAGAGTTGAGAAACCTCTTGCCACGCTCCACCCTGGGGAAGCTGCTCTCCAGGGTTTGGTCCGGCCAGCAGAACCCATCAGCGGAGATTAAGATTCAGCACCAGAACTTTCAAATTCTTCCACAACCCGAACAGGCCCAGCAGAAAATAAGGCATCCTCACTGCACAGGGAAACAAAATGGTAACAGATCCATGGAAGATAAATAGAGAGAATGTAATGACTGTTCAATATTGAAAAAATGGGGTTAAGTGAGAGACTGATGAAGAAAATGTCAAAGTTAACAAAAAATCCAAAGATTGGAGAAATAATGTCCCCCATTCAGTGAATTTTACTTTAGGTCTCATCTAACCAGCAAAGTCTGATACAAAATTATAAAAATATTAGATGATCTTAGCATAAATAAAACAAGCATACATAACCAGTACACAAGATAACCATCATCATTGTTTTAATCCTAACTTGCTCACTTGATAGAAGAGAATTTGAAGCCAAAACAACTGAAAAGCAAACAGGCAGTCAAACCACACTACACTGGCAATGATGCTCCACCCCAACGTGCTCACTTCCCAATGAATGCTGTTCTCTTAAAGTGGCC
>WNGS01142304.1:3017410-3027443 GCA_020271785.1 Procambarus virginalis
GTGAAAGCTGGTGAAGTCGGTGGCTGTTGAATCTATTGGTCGGTCCTCCCGTCTCTGTTTGTCTCTCTCTCTCTCTCTCTACTCTCTCCTCTCTCTCTCTCTCTCTCTCTCTCTCTCTCTCTCTCTCTCTGTCTCTCTGTCTCTCTCTCTCTCTCTCTCTCTCTCTCTCTACTCTCTCCTCTCTCATCTGTCTGTCCTCTGTCTCTCTGTCCTCTCTCTCTCAGCCTCTGTCTGTCTGTCTGTCTGTCTCTGTCTGTCTCTCTTCTCCTCTCTCTCTCTCTCTCTCTCTCTCTCTCTCTCTCTCTCTCTCTCTCTCTCTCTCTCTCTCTCCTCTCTCTCTCTCTCTCATATTAAATTGTGTAACTGCCTTATCAAGACTGTAACCTATCGGCTAAATTTATTTGGGAGTTTCAGTTGCTAAACCCATATATGTACCTGTGTAACTATACCACTTCCGCCCATAGGTTGGGTATAGGGGACAAAATAAATTAACAACAATCTTTCAGCTTGGATGGGATAGGATGGACAAATGAGTGGATTGGTTGTGTGTAGTGTGGTTGTTTGTAGTGTAGTGTACTTACTAATTGTGCTTGCGGGGGTTGTGCTCTGGCTCTTTGGTCCCGCCTCTCAACTGTCCAATCAACTGAGTGTACAGATTCCTGAGGCCTATTGGGCTCTATCATATCTACATTTGAAACTGTGTATGGAGTCAGCCTCCACCACATCACTGCCTAATGCATTCCATCTGTGTGTGTGTGTTTGTGTGTGTGTGTGTGTGTGTGTGTGTGTGTGTTGTGTGTGTGTGTTGTGTGTGTTGTGTGTGTGTTAGTGTGGTTGTGTGGGTGTACTGTCGTGTACATGGGAGTTAATGACAGTGGGAGGCAGCATGTAGGGATGCTGCCTCCCACTGCAGACACTACAGTGAGAGGGATTATCCACAGACAACAACACTTAATAACAAACAACTGACATATACAAGCTAAACAAAAAAACAAACAAGTCCCTCCCAACAACAAAGACAGTCCGTCAAACGGCACAAACAAATATAAAGTGTCATATAGTGGCACTTACCGCTCTCCGCCTGGCCGCCAGTGCCAGCATCTTCCCCTGCTGTCACTACATCCCCAAACACACACACAAACCCCACCACCAACACACACACTCCCGTCGCCAGAGACATGGCCCTCGTGCCAACCCCTTCCTGGGCACTGGTGTCACAGACACTAGGAGCCCCAACACACACACACACACGTCCGACGCTGACGGACGCCGGGATACAAGTAACAGAGGTTACTCAAGTGCGACTTGGCACCTCCTCCAAGCTGTCGAAGCAACCAACCTCCTTCTTCCTCTTCAGGCCGATGGTGGATGGCCACTTTTCACCTTCCCTATGTTTGTTGATGTCGTGTGGTGGGAGAGTTCAGATTTCGTGGATTGTTTATAAATATTGAGTTCATATAAAACCAAGTTGATAAATGTAAACAAAATATTTCAAGTTACAACATTCAAATGGTTAAAAAAAGCTTATTAATTCACACCTGGCAACTCACCCCCGCCTCGGGGGACACTATCAAAACACTGTTCGATTTCTGTTATATACTGTCTGTATATATATACTGGTATATCGTACCTAATAGCCAGAATCGCACTACTTGGCCTAGTATGCAAGCTCGATTTGCAGAACAGGAAGAGTGATTTTCGTTAATTTTTCAAATATTTTTTTTCAAATTCGTCTAATCCAGTTAATACTATTATATTATATTAGAAACATTAATTGCTGACTTGGTTAGGTTAGGTTAGGTTAGGTTTAGGGTAGCAAAGTTAGGTTAGGTTAGGTAGGTTAGGTTAGGTTAGGTTAGGTAAGTCGTTAGGTTACGTTTGATAAAAATGTTAGTTTGAAGTCAAATCACAAAAAACGTTAATCATATATAATATAATACAGAATTCTTTATCATTCCATGATAAATAAAATTTAAAATATATAATTTCAGGAAAACTCGGCTTGTTAGGCAACGTCATTCGTCAACATACATACGATGGTCCGTATAGTTACAATAGGTACTCATCATGTCATCAACGTCACTCATCTTGTGAGTGGACACACCGCCATCGTGACAGTATTGGGCAGCACTACTCATCCTGTGAGTGGACACACCGCCATAGTGACAGTATTGGGCATGCGCCACTCATCTGTGAGTGGACACACCCGCCATAGTGACAGTATTGGGCAGCACTACTCATCCTGTGAGGGACCACACCGCCATAGTGACATTAATTGGTCAGTGTCACTTATCCTGTGAGTGACACACCGCAATAGTGACGTATTGGGCAGCGCCACTCATCCTGTGAGTGAACACACCGCCATAGTGACAGTATTGGTCAGTATCACTCATTCTGTGAGTGAACACACCGCTATAGTGGACAGTATTGGGCAGCGCCACTCATCCTGTGAAGTGGACACACCGCCATAGTGACAGTATTGGGCAGCGTCACTCTATCCTGTGAGTGGACCCACCGCTCATAGTGACAGTATTGGGCAGCGCCATTCATCCTGTGAGTGGACACACCGCTATAGTGACAGTATTGGTCAGCGTCACTCAGCCTGTGAGTGGACACACCGCCATAGTGACAGTATTGGGCAGCGCCACTCATCCTGTGAGTGGACACACAGCCATAGTGGACAGTATTGGGCAGCGTCACTCATCCTGTGACATGGACACACCACATAGTGACAGTATTGGTCAGCGTCACTCATCCTGTGAGTGGACACACCACCATAGTGACAATATGGGCAGCGTCACTCATCCTGTGAGTGAACACACCGCCATAAGTGACAGTATTGGGCAGCGCCACTCATCCTGTGAGTGAACACACCGCCATACGTGACAGTATTGGGCAGCGCCACTCATCCTGTGAGTGACACACCGCCATAGTGACAGTATTGGGCAGCGCCACTCATCCTGTGAAGGTAGACACACCGCCATAGTGACAGTATTGGGCAGCGCCACTCATCCTGTGAGTGGACGCCACGCCATAGCAGCATGTACAACACTCCCCAAAAGGAGAAGAAACCCGCTGGGTTGTTCATCCTGTCACTTGTACCCAGACACAGCTGGACTTGCTTAACTGGTCTCAAGTGAACAGACTGTAAAACAAAGAATTAACAGTTAACAACTCTCAAGTTCACGTTATCTTGCTATTCAAAAGGCGGAACATTTTAAGGACAATATTTATAAATGACTAAAAGAGCTTTCCTAAGGCATTATATCAAACACAAAGACAGATGCTCAGCCAGTGATGTACATGTAACCATATTTGCAAAGGAACATTAGTCACTATTTTCTTTTACAGAATCTGTGTTGCAAGATGCCTAACAAAAGACTGCAATATCACACGTTGCAAATGGTAACCCTATTTAGAAAGAATATATCCTCTGAAGACAACAAGTATTTACAACATCCTGGTATGAAAACTGCAATACTCCCTAAGAGAACAGCAGTGCAACACCAACCAATAATGGCAAGTTCCTAATCATACCTGTCAAGACAAAGCTACCTGGATTGTATCTGGAGTGGGTTCTGGGAGTTCTACTCCCCATGCCTGGCCTAGGACCAAGTGTGACTTGTGAGAGCTTGGTCCAACAGCTTTGCTTGGGGTGACTCGCATACTCACATATCCACTACAACCCAGTTGGTCTGGCACTTCTTGCGGTAAACAGTCTAATTTTTTCTTGAAAAAATCTACTTTTGTTCTAGCAATTGACTTGATAATGGTCCAGGACAGACCAAAACGTCGTCGTCTCTTCACTTTCTAGTGTGGGGGTTTGGTCAACACTTTTACATGCCAGCTTGAGGTAGGGGCAAATAAGAAGAACCTACTAAATTTACCACAGGCCCAGCATCTCTTGTGGCCATTAAGGAGATAAATATCCAGTCATTTGTCAAAAGTCTCCCAATTATTTCTAAGGATTATTTAGAGCCAATAATATTTTTTCCCTATCCTAACCTCATCTGTCTAGATAAGATTTGTAGATGATAATTTATAGATGTAGAAAAATTATGGAAAGTTCCTTGACCTATACATAGACAAGAGACTAAACCTCAGTACTGTACCCAAAGGTTCTCCTGTCAACCTTTGGAGAACGGTGAGGTGTTGCCCGAGCATATAAGCAGCAGAGTGGCGAATAATAACTAGTCTACTTTCAAGTGTGGTCTAGAACAGACACTTGCAAGATACTGTACCGACGCTCAGTGCGCTCAACTCACACCACTGCTCGCAAAGTATCACCTGCGTACTTCTGTATATTCGACCAAATATATATATTATCTTAGTGTTTGTGTTTATTGTCATCATACTTTACGTAACAATAGAACTGTTACATTGGTGGCCCCGGAGTGACCAACAAGATGAGAAAGAGTATATTACCTGTAATTTGGAAAAAAAAACATAGTTTTACTCTGAACTAATCTCTGGATACGTACATAAGTACACAGCAGTTCAAATAGCGAATGCATACCAGCGAATAACTATCAGCATTGAAGCGAGTAAATCTTATACTCGCTCCATTATCTCATCATCTTAATTACTCTTCTCATCTTGTTGGAAGGAGCTGAGGTGTAATCACCAGCAAGCGATATGAGGAATAACAAACAGTATAATTTCCAGTCAAGAATGTAGCACTCGGCATAGGCAGTTCTAATCGTCTACAAGATGCTACAACTTCGACACAGAACAGGCAGCAGACTAGGACCGCATCGAGCTACAATGCTCTTCCACATAGAGCTCCGCGACTCCGGCCACACTCAGCTCTCTGCTCTGCTCCAAGCTCCGTCTCAACGTAAACAACACTGCTGTATCCAGGGCTACTAAATAAATATGAAACTCAGTATAAACTGTATATCTAATCTACCCAACAATGTAACATAACTGTACGTTACAACCCTACTCTGCTCTCCTTTTACTATACAGTATTACTTGCTAATCTATTCCTATCTAACGTGCAGTATCTGTGTATGGGGGTTCAACAACTGCAGATCACCTCAAGCCATCGTCACCCAGCAAAAATCTGCTTTCAGACCTATAACAAACTCAGTCTTTAGACAACACGCAGCCCTCTGTTTAAATCCCTAAACATGCTAAACATACACTCACTCCACACATCCTCTTGTGCTAATTACATGTACAAAACCTTATTGCTGAATGCTAATCCTGATCTGAAATTGTTCCTCGATAGACTTTTACATGAATTTACCCAAGGGCCACTAACACTAGTGGCCCTTGGATAGTGGATAAGGACAGGAAGCCAGCAGAACATTGGTGTTTAAGTGTTACATTCTTACAAAGCCACTCACACACATGGAGGGGGGGGTTGACGGCTAAGTGGACAGCACTTGGGATTCGTAGTCCTAGGGTCTGGGGATCGATCCCCGACGAAGGTGGAAACAAATGGGCAGTTTCTTTCACCCTGATACATCTGTTTACTTAGCAGTAAATAGGTACCTGAGAGTTACACAGCTGCTATGGGCTGCTCTGTGTGTGTGTGTGTAATTACCCAAGTATAATTACCTAAGTGTAGTTACACGATGAGAGCTACACTCGTGGTGTCCTGTCTTCCCAGCACTCTTTTGTCATATAACACTTTGAAATTACTGAGTTTTGGCCTCCACCACCTTCTCACCTAACTTGTTCCAACTGTCTACCACTCTGTTTACAAGAGTGAATTTTCTTATATTTCTCCAGCAGCTTTGTTTTGTTAGTTTAAATCTATTACCTCTTGTTCTTGAAGTTCCACGTCTCAGGAATTCTTCCCTATCAATTTTATCGATTCCTGTTCCTATTTTGTACGTAGTGATCATATCGCCTGTTTTTCTTCTAGCTTCTAGCTTTTGCATATTTAATGCCTCTAACCTCTACTCGTAGCTCCTGTCCTTCAGTTCTGGGAGCCACTTAGTGGCATGTCTTTGCACCTTTTCCAGTTTGTTGATGTGCTTCTTAAGATATGGGCACCATACAACTGCTGCATATTCCAGCTTTGGTCTACCAAAAATTGTGAACAATTTCTTTAGTATTTCTCCATGCATGTATTTAAAAGCAATTCTGAGGTTAGAAAGTGTAGCATAGGCTCCTCCCACAATGTTCTTAATGTGGTCCTCAGGTGAAAGTTTTCTGTCTAGAACCACTCCTAGATCTCTCTCTTTATCAGAAATCTTAAAAGATTTCTCACATAATTTATAGGTTGTGTGAGGTCTATGTTCTAATATTCCACAATCCTAACATGCCATTTATTCACATTAAATTCCATTTGCCAAGTGGGGCTCCATATACTTATTTCGTCCGTGAGAGTGAGTGAGTGAGTGAATTAGAGTGAGTGAGTGAATTAGAGTGAGTGAGTGGGTGAGAGTGAATTAGAGTGAGTGAGCGAGTGAGAGTGAATTAGGGTGAGTGAGTGAGAGTGAATTAGGGTGAGTGAGTGAGAGTGAATTAGGGTGAGTGAGTGAGAGTGAATTAGGGTGAGTGAGTGAGAGTGAATTAGGGTGAGTGAGTGAGAGTGAATTAGAGTGAGTGATTGATTGAGTGAGTGTAACCCAATGTAACCACTTGGACTGGACGGTAGAGCGACGGTTTCGCTTCATGCAGGTTGGCGTTCAATCCCTGACCGTCCAATTGGCTGGGTACCATTCCTTCCTCCGTCCCATCCCAAATCCTTATCCTGACCTCTTCCCAGTGCTATATAGTCATAACGGCTTAGCGCTTTCCCCTGATAATTCCTTTCCTTTCATAACCCAATTTGCCTTCTTGTACAGTATATAAATAACTAAATAAATAAATAGATTTCCATGAATGAAGTCTATTTACTGGTCAAATAACTCTGCTATGATAAAAAAATTGTTTTATTATTGTATCAGTTCTTAACAGTAATTTACAGTTGCAGTATTCTAACCTTTCTGTGTAGAGGACAATCTTCTTGTCATCTTCACCAAGGGCTTCAAACTCTGCCTTCAGTAATTCAAGGTGTCGCTTATCGTTAAATTCAGATTCCTGCCCCTCATCCAAGACCTGTCATGGAGGAACCTACAGTAATGCTCAATTTCTAATAAATACTGTACAGTATATGAACTATAAAGTACAATATAATTCTTGTCAAATATGAAATGGGATACAGGCAGTGAACCAAGTACGTACGTGTACAGAACAACTTAATTCTCAATTATTTTTTAAACTGAAGCACAGAAGATTGCATAAATGTAGATAACAATTTATAGCCTTAATTACCTTGATATGAAAATCAAACTGAACTGCAAGTTGTAATTCTTAAATGAAAAGACCTCATCCTGTGGGTTTTCTTATTTTACCTTATTTGCATGAACTGTCTTTACTTAACCTTGCATGGATAACATATAATCACCTATATTTGTGCCTTTCTAAGCCTTACCTAACTGCTTGGCTTAACTTTTCTTGACCTGAACTTACCTTGACTTTGTATCCATAAACATTGGCTGATCTGAGAAACCTCTTGTGGGCATCGCCACCTTGCCGCTTTGTCGTCAGCACCAGCAGACCTGCGGATGAAGACAGGAAATTAAGTTGAAGGAAGGTTATCAGAATGTTGGGTCCTCGATCTCTATGAAGACAAGAGAACCGGAGCAGGAATCTAATTATGGTGAGCAGGTAAGGGCTGGGGGGGGGGCGGGGAGAGGAGAAAGGAGCAAAGAGAAAGAGGGACAGAGAAAAGAAGTGAGATGAGGGCTCAAAGGGCTAACTAGGTCAAGAGCCGGAGGGAATGAAAATATGGATCCCGGTAATACAGTTGGGTTCGTTCTCAACGCACAATCGAGAATTTCGGGTTCGAATCCCGAAACAAAAATTGTTTGGGCATATTTCCTTTTATCTATTGAGCTTGATCACCAAGCAGTGAGTAGGTACCCAGGGGTTAGTCAGCTTATAGGGTTGCTTCCTGAGCGGGGTCAGTAATTCGGCCCTGGGGGGAGGGGCGGACCTCGATAAAAGCCAAACGGGTATGAATACTCTCTGGCTTCCTGTCCCCCGACACTGAACTATAAAATTATTAGTACATGTTAGGCATATATGAGACCCTCCCCAGGATGCAACCCTCCAATATGACTAACTCCTGGATACCTATTTACTGCTTGGTGAATAGGGGCATGAGGTGGTAGGAAACACGCCCAACCATTTCAGTCCTACCCAGGATTCGAACCCAAAATTCTCGATTGTGAGCAGAGAACGAACCCGACTGTCCTACCAGGACTTTACCTAGATGATATGAATATATGAATTAAAGGTATGATATGAAAATTACTTGTGTAAAGGAGGAAATGTATATGTTTATCTCTCAGAATGTTCGGTAATACGTTTATTGCTTGTGATGTGTGTCTATGTATGTATTAACACGATGTACTGAACGGGGTGAGAATAGCTTGAGCTACCTCATCCCTTTGTGTGTATTTTACCTCAATAAACTTATTTCAATTTCAATTTCAATATGAAAATATGAATTGTACATTATAATAGTTATTTAATATATAATAGTTTGCGGCTTATTATCCCCAACAATGTCCGTCCCCATCCGTGAACTTGACCCTGATAGTGTAAGTACTCTAGTGGGGGAGTGGGGGGGGGGAGGGAGGGGAAGGCATAACAGGAATTCTTCGCTCCAAAAACCGGTTACCCCACCTCCCCATCCTCCCCATGATTGTAGGTCAGCTGGCCACCCTCCTGCTGGGTCCTGCCCCTGTTGTTTTTGGCCGCAGGCGCATCGGGCCTTTGTATAATTAAGAGGCGTGGAGATGGGGGGGGGGTGGATGGAAGAGATGGGGGGGGGAAGAAAGGGAGATATGGGTGGTGGAGGGGAAGGGAGATATGGCTGGTGGAGGGAAGGGAGATATGTCTGGTGGAGGGAAGGGAGATATGTCTGGTGGAGGGAAGGGAGATATGGCTGGTGGAGGGAAGGGAGATATGGGTGGTGGAGGGAAGGGAGATATGTCTGATTGAGGGAGGGGATATATGTCTGGTAGAGGGAAGGGAGATATGTCTGGTTGAGGGAAGGGAGATATGTCTGGTTGAGGGAAGGGAGATATGTCTGGTAGAGGGAAGGGAGATATGTCTGGTTGAGGGAAGGGAGATATGTCTGGTAGAGGGAAGGGAGATATGTCTGGTAGAGGGAAGGGAGATATGTCTGGTAGAAGGAAGGGAGATATGTCTGGTAGAGGGAAGGGAGATATGTCTGGTTGAGGGAAGGGAGATATGTCTGGTTGAGGGAAGGGAGATATGGCTGGTTGAGGGAAGGGAGATATGGCTGGTTGAGGGAAGGGAGATATGTCTGGTTGAGGGAAGGGAGATATGGCTGGTTGAGGGAAGGGAGATATGTCTGGTTGAGGGAAGGGAGATATGTCTGGTTGAGGGAAGGGAGATATGGCTGGTTGAGGGAAGGGAGATATGTCTGGTTGAGGGAAGGGAGATATGTCTGGTTGAGGGAGGGGATATATGTCTGGTTGAGGGAAGGGAGATATGTCTGGTTGAGGGAGGGGATATATGTCTGGTTGAGGGAAGGGAGATATGTCTGGTTGAGGGAAGGGAGATATGTCTGGTTGAGGGAAGGGAGATATGTCTGGTTGAGGGAAGGGAGATATGTCTGGTTGAGGGAAGGGAGATATGTCTGGTTGAGGGAAGGGAGATATGTCTGGTTGAGGGAGGGGATATATGTCTGGTTGAGGGAAGGGAGATATGGCTGGTGGAGGGAAGGGAGATATGGCTGGTTGAGGGAGGGGAGATATGGCTGGTTGAGGGAGGGGAGATATGTCTGGTGGAGGGAAGGGAGATATGTCTGGTGGAGGGAAGGGAGATATGTCTGGTGGAGGGAAGGGAGATATGGCTGGTGGAGGGAAGGGAGATATGTCTGGTTGAGGGAAGGGAGATATGGCTGGTGGAGGGAAGGGATATGGCTGGTGGAGGGAAGGAGATATGTCTGGTTGAGGGAAGGGAGATATGGCTGGTGGAGGGAAGGGAGATATGGCTG
>WNGS01142304.1:3028214-3081601 GCA_020271785.1 Procambarus virginalis
ATCACAGTTAATGAAAATTGTTCTAAAATATGTGGTAAATGTTTAGAAAAGTACCTTGATAGCCATTGACATGATGTAATATGATTGACAAAATTGGTTACATTTGATGTTAAACAAATCAGTTTAAGAAGGACCAACACACAATCATTTATGCATCTATGTTCTGACTTAAAACACTGTATATCTGATACAACACAAGACACATCAATTATTATTGGTCAGATAATATATCAATGTTATTGTTTACAAATGTACAAGACTGATATCAGAAATATGTAATTTATATATTCAGAAATACACAAGACTTCTTAATTGTGTACATCAACATGTCCTGATATCTTCAAAATAAGCTAAGGAAACTGGTATCCCTGTTATTTAAATGTGTTGTGCTTCCTTGTGGCTGCTAAGCTGCCATATTGGAAATCATTTGGAAATAATATTTCATGTAATATATGCCGTTTCTCATTTGCTGTTATCAAAATGACACTGTTATGCCTCTTATTCACAGATAATAATACATTACATGAGTGTCACTGTGTTTATTGCCTGCATCATCAGGCATGGGAATTCACCCAAGTGTTGTTGCAATTGAGAGGAGAACTCACTATTGTATCCTCAGTTTCTGCCCAACACTTGAGGAGCTCTACAGCATCTAAGAAACACAAATGGTATGTATGAGCTTATTTTTTGTAACCAATCAATTTTCTAACTGTTTACTTTTCTTCAATAAAGCATACATACAAAATCACATGTTCCTGCTACTTCTAAGGTGCCTACACTTCGAGAATAATGATAATGTAGGTAGAAATGATAAACTGTGGAGAGTGAAGAAAGTGTTCCATGATGCAAGGGAAAAGATCTGAGATTTTTTGTATCAGGGCAGAATGTAGTGATTCTAGAATCATTCTTTTCAAGGGACATCTTACTTTCAAGCAATATATATATTGCACTGAAAATCTTTGTGCTGTGTGATTGTGAAACCGGAATAGTGGTAGATATAATATTCCGGTACCGACATAGACACACCTGGTCAAGATCCTCATGTGTTTTCTGGCAGTGTGGTAAAGACGCTCATGGAACCACTGACGAACAAGGGGCATATTCTGTACACTGACAGTTATTATACAAGTCCCTTACTATGTTCCTGCTTAAACATAATACACGAGTCTGTAGCACAGTAAAGCCACATAGAGAAATGCCAGTGTTTGGTATTGGTATTTCAATGGGTGATTGTCAACTGTTATGGTTACCATTGCCTGACACACCTCTTCTCATTTGTCAAGAGTCATACTCATTCTGTATATAGGTAGAACTGTTCAAGACTTATTATGATTAGAGGTAGGCAAGAAGCCTAATTTTGATATTTTACTTTTTTAATTTTCCATTGGCAAAAAGGCAAAGTTTTTAAATAATTTAATAATTAATTGTCTGGGGACAGGCAGCCAGTTTATACATACAATATATGTTAGGCTTATATCTAGGTCCCTTGCACAGGGTCAAATTACTGACCCTTCCCAGGATGTAACCCCACAATACGCTGACTGACTCGTGGGTACCTATAACTGCTAGGTTTACAAGGGTATTAAGTGATAGGAAATGCACCCAATCATTTTTGTCCCGCCCAGGGATTGAATTACCTTGTACAGTACAGTACCTTGAATTATTGATTGTGACTCGAGAATGAAACCCAGCTGTACTACTGGGACCCTTTTATTTTATATTTACCCATCCTTCTTTTCCCATCTTTTGACAAAGATGATGGACACCACCGGCACTAGTAGAGTTTTCCCACCGGGAATCAGCCAGGGACAGCAACACGGAAATTCCAAGACGGAAGAGAGGCTATTGGTTACACGCTGGCAGGAGTGACCAATGAGGAAGTGACCTGAGGTCACATGACGAGTCGGGAGCACCTAAGTGGCTCATACAATTGCGGGCGAATGTCATTACACTCTGTCTCATCATATGATGAAGTGCTGACTGCAGCTCCAACAAATTTTGAATTTTCTTGGTTATGACATCTTAGACACATTCAAGAGTAACCTTAGGAGTGACACTGCAAAGCTTTCTGGCTAAGTTCTGAGGACCAGGTCTGCAGGCTGGAGATAAGAGCAACTCAGATTCACAGTGATCACCTGTGTACTTCAAAATTTGGCTGAGGGGCTGGGTGACGGCTCTCTCGCAGTCTTCCTCATCCTCTGTGCAACCGGGCGAGAGTAGTGTGCAATCCCAGTCAACATTCAATGACAGCAAGAAAGCACAGGTTAGCAGTGTGAACACCAAGTGGCAGTCCTGCCATCCAGAAAAATTTGATGACCAGTGGGCCAGTGTGGGAGTACCAGGTGTCTGGGACCCCTGTAACTCCAAGAAGGGCCTGAAGCTGCAAGCAAACTTCAGTTGGGAGAAGTGAGCACCCAGGGTGAAGTGAAGAGTACCATGGAGAGTTAGGAGTTTGAGTAATTGTGTTCGAATAAGTAACCAATAAATTCCAGTTTAGGCTAGCGTTGGGCGGTGTTGCAGATGGCACGATATTTCACGAATGTTGCCAGGGATCCACACACATTATTTTGTTTACTTTCCTTATTTCATCAGTACATCTTTTATTAAATGTTTATATTTTTATTTTGGTGTTTTATGTCATCCACTCTCCATTTGCTGTCCATTGGCCTAAAGCACTGAGCTGAATATACACATTTACACTGTGCTGAGACATAACTACTGCAGGAGAGAAATGGTTTATTTTATACAGTAGTGTGAAGAGAGGTGCAATGGAAAGAATATTAGGGGGTATGTAGCCTTCCCCCCCCCCCCCACAGATATTTGTCAACTAAAGGTGAGCCTCCCAAATTGGCAACCTTGTTTATGAAGTACCTTTTTGTTGGCTAAGCACAGAAGTTCATGTACCCTGCTAGTAGTGATTGCTGCAGGTGACCAAGCCATTTCCAATGCAGCTGTAGGCAAGCGAGTCTTGCAATCTGTGGTAAGAAGAGGCTGTTGTAAGAACTCCCAGCGTCATCCCACTCCTCATAGTGGGTGCAACTTGGTGAGTGATCCCTCTGTATCCCTGTAGTCTTGTTGCACTACTGCCCACAGGATGTGTATGGAGTATTAACTAGCCACTGCTGGCAGCAAGAATAAAATAAGGTTGTCCTTTTTTTTTATTAATACAGTACGGTATAAACAATATAATACCTTCACCATTTAGCATCAAAATCACATTAAAGTAAAAATATTAAAAAGTTGCTTTTGTATGTAATTTTGATGCCAAATGGTGAATGTATGTTCAGGTTCTACATTATTTGTACTGTACTTGGCAAAACAGATTTTTGGCTGTAATTTTCTTTTTAATAACTGTATGCAGTGGCTAGTTTATTCTGTACTCTGTACTCAATCTGTGAGCATTTTACCTGAATTTACCAGAATTTACCTGAGGTTCACTAACACACTAGTGGCCTCAACATGGACAGGAAGCTGGTGGCTTCTCAAAGGCACTGCCAATTTGTCTTTTTTTTTTTTAAGGTGAATTTTAAAATTCAACAGTTTACACATTTATGGCTTCAGCAGGTAAGTGGTTCCAGTAGCACAAAAGGTCTTAATAAGACCTCGGTGGATGTTTGACATTACCTTTAATAATTTATCTGCACAACTTTTATTATAAAGAAAGCTAGTAACAAACTTCTTTCACTGCAATTGCTATGAATAACAGTACAGTATTAGACATTGGACTTAAGTCATTTTGTTAATATTGACCACTAGGGTCCAGCCCCAGTTATTTTGGATAATACAGATGTTACTGTGTTTAAAATAATTACATATAGGTAATGTACCTATATATCATTACATAATTAAATTTCATTGGTATTTATAACTAAATAATCCGATACTTAGAATTTTTCCTATAAGACAATACGATAATTGTACAACTTAAAAATACCGGTAATTACTTTTCACCCCTGTACTTTAAGCTCTCTATAAACTTTTTAATATAATGTAGTATTTGATAATCAGATAATCAAATTACACTGTATTCACTAAATATCATTCCATATATATACTATGTCATTCCTCATCAAAGAATTAATATCTTAAAATAATAACAATAATAATAATGCATTGTGTTGGGGGGGACAGGCAGCCAGTGTATTTATACACGTTAAGCTTATATCGAGGTCCCCCCTTCCCCCCCCCAGGTTAAATTACTAACCCCCATCCAGAATGCAACCCCACAACAAGCTAACTCCAAAGTACCTACTTCCTGGTAGGTGAATAGGAGAATTAAGTGATAGAAAATACGGCCAACTATTTCTGTTCCAGGCAGGACAGAACTACCCGACTGTACTAACGGGACCTTAAAATTTTTGGAAATATGGCACTTAAATGATTTGGATGCTTGTGTAATATAAGGATAAATTATTTAAGCTACTTGATGACCTGAATAACCTTCTAGCAAGAACTGTTCACATATGTTAAACAACTGGATTGCTTTCCAGCTTCTGCAAATGCTTACTTAGCTTTGAAATAATGGAACTTGATCTTTGGTATTTTTAATAGATTCCATTCACTTTTAATAAAGTGTCTTTTAATAAAGGTAAGGCACAAAAAGAGTGGTTGATGGTTGGAACAAGTTAGGTGGTGGAGGCCAAAACCGTCAGTAATTTCAAAGCATTATACAACAAAGAGTGCTGGGAAGATGGGACATCACAAGCATAGCTTTCATCCTGTAACTATCCTCGGGTAATTACTAAGATTTTTCACATTTTTTAGTTTTATTATAAATATTATACATGATAAAGGAACAACAAAGTGTAATAACAACCTTAATTAATGTACATTTCCACAACAATACTGTAAAGACATCTTAATTTTATTTTAATTTAGCAATAAAAGTTCAAACTAAGGTATTGAATGCAATAAAATGCCATTTTCTGGTGTGCCCCTTGTAGTTCCCCAAGCTTAACTCTGGGTGTTGTTCCAACACACTTCAACCCAACCTACCATGCCTCTGAGACCCATTTGTTGCCTACCAGGAGTCAGGACTAGAATCTAGCCCATTCCACTAAGCAGAGAGAGCAGGGACTCTCGAGATCAACAGTGCAAGGAGTGCGTCAAAATGCTCACCTGCGGCCAGTGAACAGAGCATGTAAAAAGCCCCCTGGTTGGAGATCAAAGGAAGCCCAGAGAAAAAGGCTAGGACACCCTCTCCTTCCCAAACACCAGTGAGAGAGGTTCTGCAAAGCCGACCAAGAGGAGACAACAGTTGATGCAGCAACTGGCCAAGTAACAAGAGCTACACCAATGCCTAGCAACAAAAGGACAGATGCCAAAAAGAAGAATGGTGGGACGCCTACACAAAGTCCCAGGTAAGATAGATGCGTGTGTCATTGTGGCCTCTGCAAATCCCTCACTGCAAATAATTGCAGTGAGGTGTGGTTGCTGACAGACACTGCAAAGTTCAAAGTTCCAACTTCAAAGCCAAAAAAAATACCTTAACCACAAATGAGGAGAGCATCATGGTACCCAACCCCCAATAAACACTCAAAATTACTCGTCTTCAAGGAAATATACTACACATCTTCTACCATATATAAAATATGGCATGCACTAACAGCTCTAGTAGTGGTGAGAAAATGTCACTGGAGAAAACAGGAAAGTGCCCTCAACTAGCTGTAGCCCAGTGGGGAACACTATGCAGGTGATGGTCAGGCCACCCAAAAGGTGACATGAGAACCTGATGGCAGAGCCAAGATCACCCGAGCACCAGCCACAGCTCTGAAGCACAGCCCCTACAGTGCTAACGAAAGGGGGGGGGAAGAGAGGGGGATGGGGTAGATTGATTGGTCTAGAGTGTCAGGCATGCCCCATGCCTGGCAATCTAAACCAGGCCCAGTCCAGCCTGAACCTGAAGCAAGGAGTCAAATTGGAAAAAAATTCAAAACTTTGGCAAACAAACAAACTAGCCAGTTGCTAAGGTTGACCAGAATGAAGATACAGGTACAAGTACTGTATATGCCAGCATATAAGTCAACATTTGAAGCCTAAAAATCTCTCTCCAAAACCAGAGAGTCAATTTATCCATTGAATATAAAATGTGAACCTTTACCACTGAAAGAAAAATAAGTTAAACGCCCGGCCTAACACTCGTTGTACACCACTTCTCATAACTCAGGGAGCGAGGGAGGGAGGCAGGCAGGGAAGAAGGCAGGGAGGCAGAGAAGAAAGAGGCAGGGATGCAATCAGGGTGCGAGGGAGGCAGGGCAGGGGCCTTCTGCACCAAACGAGTATATATACTATGGTCCTCATTGTTACTATAAGCACTACCAAAACAGGAGGATGGGCTGTCATATTAATAATGTATAAATGAAGTACAGTATTAATGGGTACAAATGTTGTACCCATTAAGACATGGTACCCCAAAGTGATACGAGAGGTGTCACACTCCAAACCCTGACCTCAGGAAGGAACACGGCAGGCTAAGAGGCATCCCAGAGATTCAGAGAAATGAGTCTAGAGGAATCTCCAAGATAGAGAAACAAGCCAAGATATGCTTGAAAACACCTGGCAGTCCTGGGACACAGGTGGCAACCAGAATGTGTGACAAAAGATGAATTCATAGAGCGAGCTAACATCTGGTCCCACCTCCTGGAGGTGATGGATGGTTTTAAGAGGGTTGGTAGGTTGGACTTGGTGGTACCCAACTTAGCTCGGAAAACTAAATAGAGATCACTTCCCCAGAAATAATTTAACACTAACACAAATGAACAACCACAATTTACTCAGTTTTTATGATCGAGCAACAGAGATATTACAGGAAAGAGATGGTTGGGCTGACTGCATCTATCTGGACCTAAAAAAGGCTTTCGACAGAGTTCCACATAAGAGGTTGTTCTGGAAACTGGAAAATATTGGAGGAGTGACAGGTACGCTTCTAACATGGATGAAAAACTTTCTGACTGATAGAAAAATGAGGGCTGTGATCAGAGGCAATGTATCGGACTGGAGAAATGTCACAAGTGGAGTACCACAGGGTTCAGTTCTTGCACCAGTGATGTTTATTGTCTACATAAATGATCTACCAGTTGGTATACAGAATTATATGAACATGTTTGCTGATGATGCTAAGATAATAGGAAGGATAAGAAATTTAGATGATTGTCATGCCCTTCAAGAAGACCTGGATAAAATAAGTATATGGAGCACCACTTGGCAAATGGAATTTAATGTTAATAAATGTCATGTTATGGAATGTGGAATAGGAGAACATAGACCCCACACAACCTATATATTATGTGAGAAATCTTTAAAGAACTCTGATAAAGAAAGAGATCTAGGGGTGGTTCTAGATAGAAAACTATCACCTGAAGACCACATAAAGAATATTGTGCAAGGAGCCTATGCTATGCTTTCTAACTTCAGAATTGCTTTTAAATACATGGATGGGGATATACTAAAGAAATTGTTCATGACTTTTGTTAGGCCAAAGCTAGAATATGCAGCTGTTGTTTGGTGCCCATATCTTAAGAAGCACATCAACAAACTGGAAAAGGTGCAAAGACATGCTACTAAGTGGCTCCCAGAACTGAAGGGTAAGAGCTACGAGGAAAGGTTAGAAGCATTAAATATGCCAAAACTAGAAGACAGAAGAAAAAGAGGTGATATGATCACTACATACAAAATAGTAACAGGAATTGATAAAATCGACAGGAAAGATTTCCTGAGACCTGGAGCTTCAAGAACAAGAGGTCATAGATATAAACTGGCTAAACACAGATGCCGAAGAAATATAAGAAAATTCACTTTCGCAAACAGAGTGGTAGACGGTTGGAACAAGTTGGGGGAGAAGGTGGTGGAGGCCAAGACCGTCAGTAGTTTCAAAGCGTTATATGACAAAGAGTGCTGGGAAGACGGGACACCACGAGCGTAGCTCTCATCCTGTAACTACACTTAGGTAATTACACTTAGGTAATTACAATGAAACTGGGAGAAAGTCTGGTATGTTACATACATGGTGCACATACTGTATACAGTACGTACAGTACAGTATTTGCTAATTAATTTGTTTGGCTTAAGTTGGATATAAAGTTACTGACCAAGTATGCAATTTGTATTTAAGGATCAACAAACGAGACAATAATATATCTTGTTCCTTTCGTTACGCGGAGACCTTCGTGTAAATGAGTGAGGCGTCCAGGATGCATCAATACCCATCCCACTCGAGAATCGGTGATAGAGCAGTTGTACCTCACAAATCTACAACCACCACCCTGAATTACAGAAAATTAAAACATATGGTTATGATTCTATGTGATAAATACTCTTAAGTTCCAAATCACTTTCACAGAGAATATATTGTACATAAATTTACTTAATTACCAATGACATCTTTCACCACAATAGACATACAGTAATTTTTCAAATGGCATTGATATCAGACGAGAAAAAGAATGAAATCCAATCGAAGGCATTATTGCCTCGTATATGATTATTTTACTAATGAAATGAAGCAATTCCAATTAACATTTGCACCAAAGTAAACCAAAATAGTCTTGATTATACAAGGCATGGGAGATACAGAAATTTAAAATAATTATTCAAAATCAAGACATGAATTTTTTTTTTCCAGGAAATGTTGAAACAAAAACTTAAGTCTATTGAGTTGGGTAATTCACAAATTTATCAAATTGCCAATGCAAGGTTTACATACTCAAAGTTTTCAAATTAATAAAAGAATTTTGCTCATGATTTTTTTTTTTTTGCCAAGCATGTAGAAACATTCAAGCTTACCTCAAAGTCAACTCTTGGTTTATTGAGTGCAACGTTGATTGTGTAGGTGGAGGTATCGTGGTGCGGCCTGAGGAAAGGCTGCTCATCGGGTTTGTAACGAACCATGAAGTTCATGATAGCTCGAGGGGGCTGGTGGAAAGCATCATGAGGAGATATGAACAGAGCACAAATTATACAGCTAATCTTTTATTTAACAAATATGGCAACTATAATAGCAGCACTGATTATCTTTATCAAAAAAATATTAAATTGAAATACAGTACTGGTATATATAACTCTTTGCATGCTATAACTAAATATTCATCGTTTGTAATACTGGAGTAATTAGTACAGGCTTTATATTTATGTGCTTGAGGCAACTGGCAGCATTGTTCGGTGCTTTAACTTACCTTTGGGTTAATGAAAAGCAATGTGAGGTGTTCCATGGGACATCCTCAGCAAGCAATGTGGGGTGTTCCATGAAACATTCTCAGCAAATAATGTGGGATGTTCCATGGAACATCCTCAGCAAGCAATGTGAGGTGTTCCATGGAATATCTTCAGCAAGCAAAGTGAGGTATTCCACAGTACATCCTCAGCAAGCAAAGTGAGGTGTTCACAGAACATCCTCACCAGGCAACGTGATGTGTTCCATGAAATAGCCTCGCAAATAAAAAAAATGGAGGTGCTGCTTGGAACATCACCAATCATGCAAGTATTATATGCTATTAGACTAGACTAAAAATATTGAGCTATACTGTACATGCAAGTCTATTTTGTTTACTTAACCCTTGGGCTGCACCTGTTTGTAGGAGACATCACCCTGATGCACAAGAAAATACAAAAAAATCCTACTAATATTGTTAAAATGTATTCTCTGATCACGGGGAGGGGGGAGGGAATATTAAATTTTATGTGGCTTATTTTGGCCGTGGTGAAGCTACGAAATCTCACAATTACGTTATGATTCATGAGCATTCATGCAGCACTCGCTTAGTGGTGGTCGCCCCGGGCCAGGTGTGTGGAGGACATTACTGCGAAGATATTTGTTTACATATTTCAACATCATTGATTTGTTTTTCTCTGGATTTTTGCAGTAATAGTAGTATTTAATAGTGTGTCATTTGAGAAATTTTAAACCCTGTGGAATGTTGGTATGCTTAAATACTGTAAACTAGTGTCACCAATATGCACACCATATTATATTCTTAGAAACAATAAAACATTGTTTTTGCTGTTATCACTGTATACACACCTTATGTATAACTACATTTTAATGCACAATTACCAACCACTAAGCAGTTTTGATGGGTGTAATAATTTTGTAACCATTTATCAGTTCAACCTAGCCCTGCAAGTTTTACATAAAGTTGTAACTGCATGTATTGAATATATTTTCTTTGTATTTTTAATGTTTTTACCATGTTTTCAAGTGCAATGATGTAGTGGGGTGCCAACAATGTTACTTGGTATCACAGTGTGATACACAAGCAGTCCCCGTGGCGCGGTGGTAACACACTCGCCCAGTGCTTCGCGAGTGATTTGGCCCGCGTTCATATCCTGGTCAGAGAGGATTGACCGTGCACCAATCTGTAAGCCTCTGTTCACCCAGCAGTGAATAGGTACCTGGTTGTTAAACAATTTGGTGGGTCATATTCAAGGGAAAATTTAGATTAAGGACCAGCCCAAAATGCTTTGCATGCTAGTGGCTTTACTAGAATGCAAGAATTCTTGAATATACAGTATAAATAAAATTAAAAAAAATATGCCAACCATAGGTACACTATTGGTTGTACCTATTATTTCCAACCATAGGATGGAAATAGTATGAATTACTACAATAGATTTTAGGAACTTTTGAAATATGTGGATTCAACTGGAACCCACAACCTAAAGCACATACAGACAAGTACAAATGTACAAGTAGTTTAGTGCACACAGGTGTCTATGCAGGTGCTTCAGTGGCACTTGTTCTCCCCATCCCTCATATTATGTTAATTACCTCTGACTGCTTGCCTGCCCTCACAGTATTGCAGGCTTGTAGGTAGCATCCATTCTCATACTCATTCCCACTTCCTCCATCATTCCTGCCCTTATTCCAAAATTTTACAAGAATTCCTAAAATTCCAAGATTCCCACATTCCTTATTCCCATGCCTACTCTGGCCCAAATATTAAAAATGGCATGTCATAGTTATACTCACATATTGCTAACTCTACCACAACACTGCTATTATTATCAGAATCCTGGTCACTAAATCCTGAATATGAATCTTTTTCAGAGGTTTATTTTCTAAAAGAACATAAAGTCCCTTTTCATGTTGGCTAGACACACCAAACTGAGATTGTGTGCTGTGGATGTCTGCCTTGGCCTGTGAACATTGTAACCAGCATTGGGTTCACTGATACCTGAACAAGGATCAGGTATCTGTGAACTACAATCTACAACTACCTACAACCTTGCGGGGGTGCCTAGGGTATCAGTGAGGGAGAGTACCTCTGAAATGAACATTCAGTCACACCTTCAAGTGGTTTGTCTGCTTTGATCCCCACCTGCACTCAACTCTCACCTGTGGCTCCTAGTAGCTGTTTGCATGCAACAGCAGCCACACCCTGGTAAACTGCTTCAATTGGCAGGTAAAACCAGGTGAGGGGTAGCAGAAGATTTGAGACCCTCGGTGAACTTGTCTACCTACGCATGCGAAGACTGGACCCGGCAGACTGCGAGGAGGAAACCATTAGAATTATTCAATGGGCAGCTAAATCGGACCAGCAAAGCATGGTGAAGTGCAACTAGGGTGCAGTGAAACACACACAACACTGCTGGCCATCCACTGCATCCTCACTTATCTCCTGCCATCTCAACTTGTCTTGCTGCTGGACTCAGATAGGCCGGGACGAGAGAATGAGGCTGACGATTTGTGCAACTCTCCCTCACTTAATCCAAATCAAGCGTAAGTCATGACTTCAACCCATACCGCGCAGCCTCATGTCCTGTGGCAATGGGCGGGTGGCGAAGCAGCAGGTGTGGATACACTGGAAGCTGTAGTCACAGACCTGCACACAGGCAACTCAGGATTGGTCTCATCCCCCATCATCTGACACACAGCCACCGACCTTCAACCTGATATATTGAAGTCATGATTATCTTCGCATCCGAAGGACGAACATCACCTGAACCGAAGGACAAACATCACCTAAAAACAGTTTTTATCACAGTCAGGGTCTTCCATGACACCATCATCATTAAATAATCAGTTATTTATTTATTCATCATTATTTAATGATACAGTGGGAATGAGCTGCATGGCAGTGAGGTGAACTGCTGCTGCATGTGCTACTCATAGTTGCTGTCTAAGTAGTGAGGCCCCTCACACCCAGGAGGCCTTGCATTGATTTTGGGAATCAACATCCCTGCAGCCCAGTCTGACTCCTGCCCACAATTTTTTTCCAAGATGATTTTTGTTTGCTGGAGGCCCGAGGAGGCAGATACAAGCCCCTATCCACACAGGAGTTTTAAATCTTATGTAGTACTTGAAAGCTTTCTCAACTGTGTTGTGCAGTGGAAGGGCTAAGAAGGTCTCATTCATTTTGTTTCACTAAAAATTGCATTAATTTGTATCACATGAGATGTGCTAAAAATATAAAATTACTTGTTATTTTTGAAAGAGGAAAGAATATGTACATAGATCAGTAGAGTCACCAATTGCTAAATGATTACCATCACTACTATGCCTACCAGGAACTAATTGTCTGCAGTTGTAATGTTATCAGAGTATTGGGATCTGCACAGTGATTTTCATAGTTATATACACCATTTATTCAGTCATCATGGAAACATCATCTTGTTACTGAACCTGTAATAAGCACAAGTTCATATATAATTGCTATAGTATGAACAAATCCACAAGGGCCGTGATGAGGGTTCGAAACTATGTCCGAGAGGATCCCAGACACTGCCCTTAATCGACTGAGCTACGACATGGAAAAGTTCTGACCTTACGAGGTCTGAACGAGGGTTCGAACCTACGTCCTAGAGCATCCCAGACGCTGTCTTAATTGACTGAGCTATGACATGGAAAAGAATTGCAACTGGAAGTTCTACTGACCTTACTCGGATCCTGCAGCCTCTCCGAGACACAAACCAGGATTTTACACAATTATAATTCTTTTCCATGTCGTAGCTCAGTCGATGAAGGCAGCATCTGAGATCCTCTCGGACGTAGGTTCGAACCCTCGTCACGGCCCTTGTGGATTTGTTCATTTGATGCATCACGCTATTGTGATTTGTGTGTGTAAATTGCTATACTATCTTCATCTACAGTATCATTAAAATAAAATCAACATTATTTAAGCACGTCACTAAATTTAGATTACTTATTATCGTAACCTTTCCATCTACCCACCTCCAGCCCTTTATCAGTAAATAAGCCACTACCACCACCACCCACAAACAAGCCAACTAGTACACCACCACCACCATACCATCTTTATGATAACTAACTAGCCAACACCACCACCTGTAAATTAAGTACAGCTCCCACCACCATCAGGAACGACTCCTCACTCCTACATCGTTGTTATATCCCTCGAAGATCTTGAGCTGCATAGGCTGCATGTATACTCGCAAGACCTCAAGCCACACTTCTTCCATACCCATCTGCTTCATGTGGATATCAATGGTGGGAACCGACTCATACCCACCCTCTAGTCGGGGATCCTGATAAATATAGGGAGGATCACAAGCTGTACATGTACAATGTGAGATACATGGAAAAATAGATTACATCATGGAGATTGTAACATAGTCAGTGTGGTTAGTCACGATTTTTGTTCTAATGATCATTTGTTTCTAGAATTGCTTTGGTGTGTATACAGAATTGGTTCCCAATAATTGAACTTGGTTTACCTTTATTGCGGACAAGAAGCTTGCTAGGCTTTTCTAGGTGCCCATAGACCCACTACAGTACTGACCTTCATTAGGATGCAACCAGTTGCCCAACTTCCAGGTTTTTATTTACAGTAATCGTAACTACCTACCTTTAGGTAGGTAGTTTAGTTTCCATGTACGGTAATCATAACTACCTTTTAGGTTGTGAAGTGACTGCAATGATCACTGTGCTACAGATCCTCCTTATATGCTATGCAATCATAATACTGTATAACACAGTGCAACTTTCAAAATCTGTACCTCTTTATAATACAGTACAGTATATCCAAATACAATAATGAAGAAATTTTTTTAACAGATTACCTTTCTACAATTTGGATTTAAATTCCGATTTGTTAACATTTCGTGGTGACAATCCAAATTCACTCCTATGATTTACAGCATCATAGGAGTTCTGATATAGTTTCAGGTTTAAACTGAAAACCAGTTTTCAGTTTGGTTAGAAACGAAGTGGCAATAGAGATGTGTCAGAAAGTTCGACTCAAAGAGCCGAGAAGAAATTCGAACAAGCAAGGTATATTCCCTGGATTGATCGATCTCCTGAAAGAGGCAGAGCTACAGAAAAAAAATATGTCTGAGCCCCAGACTGAGCCCGGGGCTCAGACACAAGACGAAAAGAACTGGAAACCAAGGCTGAGCCCACCACCAAGGAGCCAGAAGAACCCCTTCCCTTTGCAAGGCTCCAATCTGGCAAGAACCTGGAGTAAGAGCTTTTTCAATCTTTGGCAGCTTTGTTTATAATTATTAAACAGTTATGAGCTCCGAAGTACCAGGAGGCTGTTTATAACAATAACACCAGTTGATTGGGAAGTTTTCATGCTTGTAAACTGTTTAATAAATGTAACCAAAGCCGTCAAAGTCTGAGGAAAGATGTACACGTTCATAAGTACTTGCATAACTGCTTCGTGAATCTGGCCCCTAGATTCCTAAAGACAAACTAGAATTTGAGATTCTCAAAAGACCTAAACAAAGGTAAGTTCCATCAGAAAGGTAGGACTGATCCTGCAGAGGTACCTAAAGAGCCACCGAAAGAGGGGACTCAACAGGAAGGAAACCTCCAGAAAGACAAATCCATAGGACTGTATGGATCTGGAAACAAATCTTGGGGAGAGCTCCAGTAAAATAAAAATTGTAAAAAGCATGGTGAGGTATGAGAACCCTTCACCCCTGAAGCAACAGATCCTCCTTAGAGAGAAAGAACAAAGACGGGTTGAAAGGAACCCCAGGACCCTTATTGGACTCCTCTCCAACCTTGGCAACTTGTCGAAAAGGTTCTGGGGCAGAGTCGAAGTCCTCTCCCAATGTCTGGGAAAGAAAGGACAGACTCCAAAAGAGATGGTTTGGGATAAAGAATGGAATGAAAACTGAAATCTTGGCAGGATCAAATGGCTCAACTGCCTCCACACCTGAGTAGAAAGGAGCCACCCCGGGAAAGGCCAAGTCACAATCTAAGCTAAACCCAACTCCAAATTTCTGAGATATTCCAAAGCCAGAGGCAGGTGGAGGGGAAGAAACATAAGCTGGGTGCACTACCCCTGAAGGGGAAAGAAGAGGAGGCATGGATGGAATAAAGGTGGATGTCACCAACAACTCCTATTCCATGTTCCTATACATTAGATATCCAACTCCAGGGTATCCAAAGAGGCCCAAAGCTGCAAAACTAATCTGCAAAGCAGCAGTTACCTGACACGCTTCCACTTCAGGAGGAGGTATGGAAAAAAAACAAAAAAAAAAAGTCACATTTAGGGAAATAAATGCCATAGAAATCAGTATCATAGGCATCACCAACCCAACAGGCAGCAAGACAGAGGCAGAAGAATGCTTATTGTCTCATGGCACAGCTGACAAACACCCCTCAAACTTGCAAATAGCAAGTGCAGATTCGGTATGAAGGGCCATTTGGAATCACACCGAAAACACCACGAGATTACCAAGGACTGTGGTATTATCAAACAGGGCACACAGTCACTGGGGATGCTCACCGAAGGAATAGTCAGTAAACACAGCCAACACTACAGAGTGTGAAGGCTGACTGCAGTGTGCCGTACTAAGCAAGTAAAGTACATGAATCCCTAGTGCACCACAATCAACAGAAATGCTTGCCCCAACCATGGGTTTAAACAGAGGGGCCAAAAGACTTGAGCAATCCGAGATAAGGCACTCCACCCTGGTGACCTGGCCTCAAAAGGGCAAACTCCCCAACCCACAAGTTCAGTGTAGTGCAGGGGCAGTACCAGGGAGCACCCAGGTAATTAATTCTAAATCAATGCAGCTCAAGGTGCAAAACAACCCAAGTCCACTCAACAAACCTGTAGAAAAACACGTTCATAAAGCAAATGCTAAAATCAGAAACTAGCAAATGGCCCTAACAGGACAAAGTCCAAGGATGGCTGGCAATTAGTTTAGAAGTTGCAGGACCCATGGAACTGGTTGGCAACCCTAGGAGCACTACAGCAGTTGACCAAAGCCAAGTGCATCTATGACAGAACTGACTTTGGAGGGTTGGTGGAAGGCCGAGGCTCTTTGCCCACCCTTTAGTGGCAGTGGTTTGGTACTAACGAGTTCAAGAGATTCGATCATTAATTTACATTGTTTCAGGAGTTCATTTGGCAGTTTTCGAGGCTTCAGTTTTTAACCTGGCAGTGGTCTGTAATGCTTCTTTGGCACTCTGGACGCTACTCAGGTGGGGTGGCAGAATATCAATCACTCTCTGTGCTTGTGTGACGGGGGCCAGGTTACCTGGTTGATGGGGTTCTTCTTCTTCTACTCCCCAAGCCCGGCCCGAGGTCAAGCTTGACTTGTGAGAGTTTGGTCCACTAGGCTGTTGCTTGGAGCGGCCCACAGGCCCACATACCCACCACAGCCCAGATGGTCCGGCACTCCTTGGAGGAAACAATCTAGTTTCCTCTTGAAGATGTCCACGGTTGTTTCGGCAATATTTCTTATGCTCATTGGGAGGGTGTTGAACAACTGCGGACCTCTGATGTTTATATAAACATCAGAGGTCCATCAAAATATATACAGGTTCTGGCTCTGATCCTCAGTAAGCCAACACAACTCTGCAACTGATGTGACTTAGTAGTTGGGAGCAACCTCAATGAGTTTCAGGAAGCCACAAGAGGCTTCCCCAGAAAATGGTTTACTGGAAATTACTGCACAGGACACACTAGATTTCACCACGGCAAATTAAAAATCTAGATATAAACTCTGACAATTTAAATTATTGACCAGTAATCCAGCATCAAAATCAGTCTGTTATTTATAGAGGATCATTTATATTGAGGTTTGGATTTTGTAAGTGCCACTGAAAGGTCAAGTTGTGTGGAGGATAACAAAGATCACATATAATGTTGTGAAAGAAAAATAAGCAGCATAATCAGAGTGGCTACAGTCGTAAGTGTATTTTCAAAACATTTAATATTGTGTATCGGCTCTAAATTAAAAAAACAACTGGTGACCTTATAAGCATGATAGCACATAACATAGTCATGCTACAATCAAATTAACTTGGGAAATAAATTTTTAGTAATAGCAGCATTTAGACTGATGCAGTTAATGATGGTAGCTCCTCCTCTCTACTCCAGTAGTCAACCTTGTCATATCTGCTTTACACGACTGACAAATGACTCGCCCTCATGGAGAAAAATAACTTAATAAATATACATTATATGTATACTGTGAATATATATAATAAATATACATTATATATATGTATACTGTGTATATATATTAACATACATTAATAAACTCATTCCACATACCAAAGAAAGATGGAAATCATGTTTAATATAAATATAAAATGATTAGATATCAATGCATTACCATGAAGCATTCATAAAATGGATATAGAGTATAAAAAGAAGCAAAATGCAATACAGTATTGTACTGTAATTTAAGTATTCATGCTATTACATCCTCGGTAATAATCCATACATAGCGGTCATAACCAGTGAAGATCTTCTTGGCCACTGGTGCTACCAAGTTGGTCAGCATCTCTTGCCACACTGCATCAAGACCAACACTCTTCATCTCTATTTGTGGAGGTCCATCCTTGTACCTAGGCTGGTGAACGACCATGAGGTCATAGGCTGATTAACAGAATCAAATATCTCCAGCACCATAACAATAAGTTCACTGATGTTGGGTCATAAGTCAAAGGTAATTCACTGCCTATTCCAAGGATCTTAGAGCAGAGGAAAGTTATATGAATGTTATTTCTTCTCGGTGTATCAGTGTTCCCTATAATTCCCATTGTTGGCGGACAGGAAGCCTGAATTTAGGCTTGTCGTGGCCCCCTCATCCCAGGCCAATTGCTGACCTTCCCCAGGAAGCAACCCATAACAGTTGCCAAACTCCTGAGTACGTGTTTACTACTGGATGAACAGAGCCATCAGGTGAAAGAAAAGAGGCCCAACCATTTTTGTCCCACCCAAAGACTGAGCCCAGGTCCCTTGGGTGTGAACTGAGGATGCAGACCACTGTGCTATGTAAATTTGACTCAAAATCTTCTAGTATTAATGAAGAACATTTGCCAATATAGCAGTTATATAATACTGTACTAAAATGTTGTTGTGATGTAGCTCATGTTTACTTGTAAATACTGCAAGTGTTGCTGATGACAACATACTGTGGATGTTGCTAATAGTAACATACTGCAGGTGATGGCAACATAATTATGTTAGTTATATGAATTTACATGTATTCCAAGAATACAAAAATAATTGTGTTGCACACACTAAAATAGTCTTAATAAAATAAAAAGGAAATAAGAATTATCAAAAATTTATGAGTTAATATTAGCTTACATTATTGGTGCCATCAGACCAGCCACCATAGTCTTCAAAAGCCTCAATCATCTCCTTGGCATAGCGCTCCTTGAAGAGTGGGAACCAGTACACATCTGGACAAGGCTGCAAACCAAAAAAATGAAGTGTTTAACACATTGCATACATGTTAAATTTGACACCCATGTGGTGGGCTGAAAAAAATTGTCTTAAAATTTGTTATCTTAATTTACATTGTTAATTAACATACAGGAAGCACAAAAATTCAAGTAAAAAGCCTCTACCTCTTGTGGTTTAGCTGTTGTAGCCCAGAGAAGTTGCATTTTTGTCTTTTATCCAATGAGACATTAAAAACAGGACATAAAAAAAATGCAATAAAGGCAGGAAAGCAAGAGGGAAAAGACAAAATGAAAGAAACTGCATAGACATTCACTTACCATTTCAACAGTGGTATTCTCAGCAAGAACATGAGTGTAATTAGGGTGGAGATAGCGCTGTTCCCAGTCCCAGCGGTTGTCAAATATTTCCCACAATTCATTATGTAGACGTGAAGTGTCAAACTTGTCAGCATTTACCAGATGACCAAAGTCTACTCGATTGCTGACATACATGAAGATGCCCTGCAAATTTAAGGACTACTACTTAGGAGGTTCTTTTATTTATATGAAATTCTGGGTAACTTAAAAGCTTATGTCATAGTTTGCAGCCCCTTAATATCCTAGATGGTTGTGTAGCAGCAAACTGAAAAGAATTTGTATTATAAGTTCAGGTTGATTTACCGTGTTTTGGGTATCGAGACGTTGGTTCATCCAGCCTCAGTTTGTTCAGCTTGCCAGTCTTCTCTATTGGTATGAACTCTTCAGCCAACCCATCCTCCTTGAATGATAGCACTCATAATAACTATTTGGTCCAGACTACCAATATGTAGTGTTGGCACCAGAAAACCACTTTTTGTACTATTAATTTTATAAGGGTCCGGTAAAGATAAAGATAAAAACCGAACTTATATATTCCTAGGCCTAGTATAGCACATATATGTATATACTGTACTAAATTAGGCCTAAGATTAGAGTAGAATTGCTAGGAGAAGTTAGGCTAGGTCTTATGTTTATGTTGCAGTTAATAAAGGTTCTAGTTTGTCCAAATTCAATAATACAAAAGTCAACTTTATGGTGGTCCATCACTACATATTGGTACTTTTAATGAAATAGTTACTCTAAGTACTCTCATTATAGGAGGATGGGGTGCCTAAGCGGCCTAGGGTCTGCAGGCATCAATTGACTGAAAGGCCGAAAGCAGCGCCTTCGGAGCCTACTTCGCCCCATTTCCCTCATCCCCATGAGTCAGGAGGGAGAATGTTCTTTGTTCGAGCAGCTCATGAATAGTTAACTGGAGGGGACGCTGGGTGACCTGGGCTGCTATCTGGTGACAGTCAGGTGTATTACATCCGAGCTCTTTATCCAAAAGCAACAATTGTTTACCCTTTTTCCTCAGTTACTAATTTCATTTCAAGCTATTGCTCAGTTTGATGAGCTTATATTTTCTGGTGGAGTTTTTCTTGGTTTAAGGTTGGTCTCTGATCCCCAAGCTTCCCTTGCCTCATACAGAGAGTCACATTCTGGTCCTGGCGGGCACGAGTGGGTCTCAAGAGGCACAATGCAATTCACTAAGGCTTGGCAGCCCCCAGGGCAATATGCTCAAGAAACTAACGAGTGGTCCACCAGAATGAGGCGTTTCATTGTGTTCCATGCTTGATATTTAGCTTCAAAATACTGGAAATATACTATTGCAACTAGTCTCCTACTTATCAACATTTATATTTCTGTAGTTCTAAGGTTATTTTTTAAAATTTGTAGCTACATATTGTATTTGTTAATTATAAACTGCAGCTTATATTCCATAGTATAAACACTTTACTTCTCTTGAACTTTCCTCAATATTAGTAATACCATGTTAATAGTTCAACTTTTAACAAATGTCTATACTGTCAGTTTTAAGATTGCCCAAAATGCTGTGATCAGCATCTTCATAAAGATATAATGCAGTACACTGCATATATGTATACAATGAAATACAACTAATGTATACATTTATATACATGACAATTACTGTATCAAGAAAAATACAGTATTGACAAAAAATACCTTCTCTCTGAGGTTTTCACATAAAGCCATGTCGGGGTCAAGAAGATTCTTGATGAAGGTGGGTCGCCTATCTGCATCATCAAACAGAGAACGTCGTAGTAGGTAACAAGAGCTGATGTATGGCACATTCCACAGCCCTCTGAAATAGGACATTGTAGCTATTAATAATACTATTTATTATTATTATTAATATTATTACAGTATTATTATTATATATAAGCTTGAATTTAGAACACACAATAGGAGATGCTTAAAAGGTAATAAACCTATGAAACCATTTACCTGCTGAAGTTGAAGCAGATAAATATATACAGTACTGTACTAGCAAAACTATGACCTTCCCAAACCTACCAGTTTCCTCCCCCAGCTATGGCCACTCAAGATAGTGGCCATTAAGTTAATATTATAAAGTTCTATACATTGTCACAGTTGATAATCAATTCTTTCATACTGAACCAAGATGACATAAATCAGGCCATATTGTGCTTCCCCCCGAGACACACCAAACTCCAGTCTAGCTTGTTGCAATTCCTATCTCCCAATTTAGCAGGGATCTCTTCTAATTAACATTGAGAAGTACTGTATAATTCTCACTCCAACCTTGAATGTATACTATGCTACACTTTAACACCCCTTGCAAGCAATACAACACTTGAAATCAAATAGACTGTCAAGTAACTGCTGTGCTACTAAAAATTAGTTGCTTGCTAATACAGCTAGAACACAGCTACTACAGCTAGAACACAGCTACTACAGCCAGAACTTAATTACTACAGCCAGAATACGACTACTACAGCCAGAACACGACTACTACAGCCAGAACACGACTACTACAGCCAGAACGCTACTACTACAGCCAGAACACAACTAATACAGCCAGATGACAGCTGCTACAGCCAGAACACAACTAATACAGCCAGAACACAATTACAGTGGAACCTCTAATAATGAATTTAATCCATTCCAGCACCGAGCTCGTTACGTGAAACGCTCGTCTTTCAAAACGAATTTCCCCATTTAAAATAATGGAAATCAAATTAATCGTTCTACCACTGAAAAACATCAATATGATATTCAATGTTTTAAATAATGGAGCAGCCTACCTTACATACACTGAACAAACCTTCATGACATTTTTCTTTCTTCAAATTTGTTCATTTTTTTTTTTTTTTTAGCAAAAGGATTGTTCGGTGTTTGTCAGGTAGGCTGCTCCATGTTTCTTAATAAAAACAGTTGAAACAATTTGAAAGACGGACAAATGCCATATAGGTTCGTTCAGTGTTTGTTGGGCAGGCTGCTCCATTATGACAATCTCTGTTTCAAATGTGTTCTATTTCTTTTGTATTTTTCATTTACTGGGTATTTCTCAATAATGGAGCAGTCTACCTGACAAACACTGACCGAACCTATATGGCATTTGTCCGTTTTTCAAATTGTTTCAACTTTTTTTTTTATTAAGAAACATGGAGCAGTCTACCTGCCAAACACCAAATGAACCTTTTTGACATTTTTTTTTTTTTTTAATTTCATTTCTTTTTTCTACAAAAGAGTCAATGCTTTGCAACATCACAGCAGTCACCCCTTTACATCCCAGCATCATTAGCATCTTTAAACAATGAAAAATAATTTATCTGCATCATCGGAGGCATCCGAGAATGTGCGAGAAGCAGCACGACTACCATGTGGTGTTGTCGTTATTCAAACAAGCGCTCGCCAAACGAGACGAATTGTCGGCGATCGGGGCGCTCGTTACCAAAATTGCTCATCACTTGAGGTTCTACTGTTCTATAGCCAGAACACAAATAATACAGCCAGATGACAGCTACTACAGCCAGAACACAACTACTACAGTCAGAACACAACTACTACAGCCAGAACACAACTACAGTACTACAGTCAGAACATAATTACTACAGCCAGAACACAACTACTACAGTCAGAACACAACTACTACAGTCAGAACACAGCTACACAGACAGAACACAACTACTACAGCCAAACAACCACTACAGCCAGAACACAGCTACCTGTACATGGGACAAAACACAACTACAGTCAGAACAGAACTTGATCTGTAAGACTTCTTCACACTTTTCACTGCCTCTGCTACATTCACGACTTCAAACTTCCTTTAGTGAAGATTTGTTTCCTATTTTTATTTATTTGTTTATTTATATACAAGAATAGCGTTTTCTACAAAACGTTAGCGCAGCGTTTCGGGCAGAACTATGCCATGTGCCATGCAGGGCATAGAACTGACATTTCTACAGTGTTTTTACCTTCTCTTGTTTTGTACAATTTCCATATAGTCCATAGAGCGAGCATAAAATCCATCATTGGTAATGGCTCCCCAAAAGTTGCTCCATGCCTTGTAGGGACGAATCATCATAGGTGCCACCACCTCTCTGTAAACAAAAACAAAACAAAAAAATAGAAAAGCTAAATATGCTTATGGTGTTTTTCATGAATTTCACAAATGGATATTAGTAGAAAACAAAAAAAATCACAAAATATCCTGTAATTAGTTTGGCGGGGACAGGAAACCCATATGTGTGTGTGTGTGTGTGTGTGTGTGTGTGTATGTATGTATGTATGTATGTATGTATGTATGTATGTATGTATGTATGTATGTATGTATGTATGTATGTATATATATATATATATATATATATATATATATATATATATATATATATATATATATATATATATATATATATATATTTATTTTAGGCATACTGTATATCAAGGTTCTCCAAGGTCAAACTACTGACCTTCCCCCAAATCAAACTACTGACATTCCCCAGGTCAAAGTACTGACATTCCCCAGGATGCAACTCCACAATAATTTCCTAACTCACAAGTACCTATTTACTAACTAGGTGAACAGAAGTATTAGAGCAAAGGAAAAATGCTCAACCATTTCTGTCCCACTCTGGAACTGGGCTCATGATCATCCATCCCGGACTAAAAAGAGTAAATGCCTCAGCGCCGGAGGAGAGCATGAAGCTCCCTGACCCGACCCCCAGAAGCCACCTCCAGCCTGCTCATGCACCGCCTGAGCCATCAGAGTCTTTGGACCGGGTGCTCTCATTTCTTCTTCTTGGTTTGTGGTGGATTGTTTTCAGAAAGCTTTGTTCTTGTTGGCTTTGGCTTCTGGGGGTCAGGTCGGGGAACTTCATGCTCTCCTCTGGAACAGAGGCATTTACTCTTTTGGTCTAGGGTGGATGTTTTGATTTTAGTAGTTTGTTCACTGTGAACCTGATTCCCTAACTTAGGATTCTCTCCAGTCAAGCTGAGGATGGCAGTTTTCTGCCGAGCTCTTTCTGCCTTTTTTGAAAATAGGGGTGACATTTGCATATTTCCAATCCAATCTAGGGAAACCATCAAAACAAGTTTCTTATCTTCCTATATTGTTAAAAACAATACCCTGAGCATTGGAAAATGTCCAAAATATCATGTGACTTATCCCAATGGGAGATGTTTACTGCAGGTCGTACCCAAAATACGTCCTGGAGAAAAGTACCTAAAATATCTATAGATATGTGCACTGTAGATTGACCTACTGTACTTAAAGTGATATGCACTTTTCAAGGGGTAATTAAATATAGCAAAGAATGGAACATTGAAGAAGCTATAAAATAACAGGAGTGTGGAAATAAGCTTCATAAAAACTATCAATTGAGGGATCAAAGTCTAAGTAAATACAACTAAAAAATGAAAGAGATATTTTGAAAGAATGAGTTCATATCACGTGAAATTTACATACTCTTCCTTCCTTGCTTTGTACCATCTCTTCTCAATCTCTTACATATTGTGATTTAATTTACCTGTTCTGCTCAATAAGCAGCTTGAGGATAAATGGATTGTTTAACTGAGCCACGGAGTCAATGACGAAGAGAAACTGGCAGTCGTGCTCTATGCAGTAGTCACTGAAATTGAAACAGGGATTAAGAGCAACCTTAATGGCAATACAATGTACGATTAATAATCAATAGTAGGCAAGCCCAGGATATATTCAAAAATAAGAATAATAATAATAATTCATCGTGTCGGGGGACATGAAGCCAGAGTGTATTCATACACATTAGGCTTACATTGAGGTCCCCACCCCCAGGTTGAATCACCGACCCTGCCCAGGATGCAATCCCACAACAAGCTGACTAACTCTTTGAGTACCTACTTCCTGCTAGGTTAACAGAACCATTAAGTGAAAGGAAATGTGCCCAACCATTTCTCTGTCCCGCCCGGGATTTGAACCCGGAATCGGAATTCTCAATTGTACGTTGAGAAAGAACCCGACTACTACCAGGACCCTTGCCCTGAAAAAATATTTTTTCAGGGCAAAAATATGAAAAATGTTTTCAAAAAATAAAAATAATAATCATAAAACTAAATACTGTATACAGTGGAACATTGAAAATCCAAAAAACGATTATGAGAAAGCAATTAACAGATTTATGTTTGTTCTTATTTTAGGATGGTGATACCAAAATGCAAGTGTAACATTGTGTAACTTTACCTATATTCTGTATATGATATAGTTTTTGTTTAAACATAATTTATGGCCAAAATAACAAATACTGTATACAAATAAATGTTAAAGCAAAGTACAGTAGTATCATTAAGAGCTAAATTTATCTGTACTAGATTTTGAGAGTTTTTCCAGATACTGTATCAGAAAACTTTAGTAATTTTAACTGTTGTAAATTTTAATAGTTTCCAGTTAATTACAAGTTCAGATTTTGAATGCTCCAATTTATTGCTCTGGATAAATGTGTCTTCCTTATCACTTGAACATCTTTAATGTTCAAAAATGGTCAAAAATGTTTTGACCATGTCGTAGCTCAGTCGATTAAGGCAGCGTCTGGGATGCTCTCGGACGCAGGTTCGAATCCTCGTCACGGCCCTTGTGGATTTGTTCATCTTTAATCCAATGGTACTAGTGGCAGTGTGCTCTTATTTAATATAACCCAGTGATTGTTGCGAAGTGTCATGCATAAACCAATTATGCCTTTCTACATAGAGAATGGCAACCTACATGGCGGCATTACGGGCATGCCATTCTTTGATGTTTTCATCGTGCTTTATATACTTCATTGATGCAAACTCCTCACCCACTGCCTCAATGAACCCACTCATCATCTCCTCATGGTACTCCACCTGTTAAGGTAATAATAATAATAATACTGTAATTCACTTGGCTATAGTCAAATACTTGATAAATACAAAAAATTAATATAGCCATAAACAAATATAAAATGTTAAATCGGGTAGATCCTGAGAGGTAGGATCTACCAAAATGTTTAAAAACAATGAGATCAATTAAAGTCAAGCTAGAAATATTTACAGATGACATTTTACTCGAGTAAAACCATCACTCATAATAGAATAATGCCTCTTTCAACATCCTCAAACATGGCATTCAGTGCTTCATCTATAGAAACAATAGCTCCTAGTTAGATTTGTATAGAGTATGCAATGACACGAGTAAGCAACATACAGTACAGTCAACAAGAAGCATGACAGAGGATAACCCATTATCTCCAGTGTATAATTGTTAACTCGGAACATTTCTCTCTGGCATGCAGATAAAGATCAGATCGTGAAATGGAGTTCTACACTATTGTACAGCATCCAGCAGAAGAAGCCATACAATCAGCCATAACATTTTAATACATGTAGGTTACACACAATCACATAAGACTAAAGATTTTTTTTTTTTTTTTTTTGTGCGAAAGAAACCGTTACAGGAAGTCTTTGAGAATAAGAAAAAAATAAACTGCAAATATAAAATACTATAATAGAAATCACAATATAATAATAATCAGAATAAATTATATAGTACCTGTGCAGAATTTATTCCAATATATTCAAGGATATATGAATTTTCTTATTAACTCAAAACAGACCATTCTTAGTGTACAAAATGAAAAAGTAAATGGCAATTTCTTTTGTGATTATCACGGAAAAAATACTGTACTATACTAAATTTGTTAATGGTTAATACACATCAGTGAGCAGTATTTACAAGATTGTAAATACTGTCCTATTCAATGTATTCTCACAAACCCAATGTACCTTCTTGTATATAAAAAATAAATAAATAAATAAATAAATAAAATAAATAAATAAATAAATAAATAAATAAATATATTGTATGACTATACAGTATTGAGGAGGGAGACCCCAACTTACTGCATTGTGGACAAAGAGGTCAATTTTAGACGAAGGATAGAGCAAGTTGTTAATTTTTATCAAGAACTCCTCCAGGAATGGTGTGGGCTTTTCCACAAAGATTGCCATTGTCACCTTCGGGAGCTCCTCCTCTTTCATCTCATCCAGACTCATCATGTCATCCCAGCATGACCTGTCATGTCAGACCAGAATAAAAAAAATAAACGGTATGTACTACAGTATATACATACGTGCAAAATGTGTGTGCATGTAAAACGGTATGTATTAGGGCATACTGTTTTAAAATGAGCTTAATGCAAAAAGTTTATAAAAATTTTAAAACTCTTGAGAGACAGATGAAGAATATTACTGTGTACTAAATTCAAATATGCTCTATTGCACAGACAGTTAAAATACACACTGTATAATAAATTACATAACTATTATTTTACCTGTCTTGATATTGCACATAGCAAGAGATATTATTATTATTATTACTATTATTATTATTATTTTTTATTCAAATACAGGATCATACAAATGATCTATTAGATAGCAAAAATGTCTTTAAGGCATGGCTGCTTAGAGTTGTATAAACCATTTTGATTTTAGTAGCTACGTTTTACCTGCACCCATCCTCAGGATTCCAGGAGCGAGCAAGGTAGGAGCCCAGTGTGTGAAGAACAAGGTTGGTATGGTCATTACCTCGCACCACCACAGGCACCGTGTTGTACAGGGTGTTTTGTAAATAGGCTTCCTTGCCTGCAAACCTTAGCTCTACATCACCTGCCAGAGGAAAGCAGCTTAGCCTCAGCATAATATAAAAAGGAGGAGTTCTGTCTTTTCGCACTGTTGCATTTCAAACTGGGAGAAAAACTTAAAGCAGTTATAGAAGAAAACAGCCCATCCTCCTGTTTTGGTAGTAATATGAAGGATGAGGACCATAGTATATATACCAACGTACAACGCAATTAGAAAGTAGAAATTGGTACTATTGAATTTGGACAAACCGGAAAATTATTTTCTACACGTGTAGCAAAAACAAATTAAACTAACCTAACCTAACCTTTCTAGATATAATACATGCTAGCTGAGGCCTAATATAGTATATATGTAGCATGCATTTTATTTTTTTCCTTGCTACGACACAAAGCAGAATTGTTGTAATACTGAATTTGAGTTGTGTGTTTTGGTGTGTGGTGGTCCCCGGTGGACTCCTGGTCCTCCTCTGCGAGGTTCCGCGGGGCCCTCAGCAGGGCTGCTGGCCTGCTGCAGGAATGGTACTGGGAGTGGCCCTTCGGGTCCTCATCCTCGTGCATAAGCTCGTGCCTCTGGCACCTTACAACCAGATGCTCCAGAAAGATGGAACTCGACAGTCTAGGAAGGCAGCTCATCTAGGGGAAGGAAAACCCTGACTTCAAACCTCAGCTGCCTCACGGCCATACCCACTTTTGGGATGGGGTTCAGGAGTGAACCTCGAGGAAAAATCCAAAACTGGAGCCCCTAAGGCTCCAGTTTGTTGTTGGAGCCCCTAAGGCTCCGCATTGTTGACTTCAACCTCGTTCTGGCAGCTCCTGCAACTGCGCTGGAACCAAGCGTACAGTTTTGACGTTTGCTTTTCCATTGGATAACTTCAGCAATATGGAGAGGGGGGACCTGCTGCATGGGGTAACAGCTTCTCCTCCACATCAACCTACCCAAACTTTGCACCCAGGAGAGAACACTTGACAACCAGAGCACACCTCCATAGTCTCTTAGGACTGCAGTATACCTACTACTACTATGTGTTCTATACTAGGCCTAGGAATTTGAAGTTTATTTTTAGCTTCATTTTGGGGGGACTCTATAAAGTGAAAAGTACAAAGTTCTACTATCTAATTGCTTAGTACATCAATGTTTGTACTATGGTGCACATAGTTACAAAAAATACTATCTAAACAGGAGGATGGGTTGGAATATTTATTTAAGCACAAGGAGTTATAAAAAAAACACGTTGGGGAGATGGGAGAGGGAGGGAAAATGACCGAGGGGCAGGTACAGGGGAAAGGGGCAACAATGGAGGGGTTGGAGAGAGGGGGCGAATATCAGGGGAAAGTGCCAAGCCATTACGACTATATAGTACTGTATTTGGAAAGGGTCAGGATAAGGATTGGGATGGGACGGAGGGAAGGAATAGTGCCCAACCACTCGGACAGTCGGGGATTGAACACCGACCTGCATGAAGCGAGACTGTCGCTCTACCATCCACCCCCAATTGGCTGGACATGGATGGGTTGGAAGAAAAAGTAGTTTCAGAGAAGCTGAAAAAGTACCTGGCTTTTGCCCATTTGCAGGATTTTCCTTTTGGGGGGAAGGGGAAAAGAGGTTTGTCAAATGGTAAACTACATTACACAAAAAGTCATTCAAGTCATTACGGTACCATATCAGGAATTAACGGTAATATTCATTGTACTGTAGATAATTTCCTAAGATTTTGACTGACTTATAAAAATCAACATGATACCATAAAATACTAGCACTGTTTAATATTCATAAGGTATAGCAATTTAAGATTTTAAAGTAATTAATATTTAAACAATGAGAGTGCACCTCTCTCACACAGGCCTACCGGTGGCACCATTGAGGTTCTGGAAGAGTGTAGAAAGGTGATCCAGCTTGATGTTGTACTTGTTCCTGGTGGCTTCTTTCACATAGATATGGGAAATAAAAGCTGTAGTGAGGCCTCTCCGGGGCCTCTGACAGCAGCCTGTGTATGGTTTTTGCACGACCCACAAAACCTAAAAACACACCGCGTAAATTAACATCAGTCCACAAGATCTGCAGTACAGTGCTGTGATTAAAACTGTAGCACCAAGGTAGAAACTTTAATAATATGGGAGGAGTTTTGGGATTGTGCTTACTTTACAGAGACTGGAGGCCTGTTCAGATGTGCAGATTTTTTATGCATAAGAATTTAGTACTGTACTTTAGTTTAGTACTGTTTAGTACTTAGCTTCTCTGGGGAAACCCCACAGTGGCTCCCTGAGGCATCAGAGCCACTGGTGCTCTACAGAAACAGGCATTTCATTACATTCATATTGGCCTTACTGAAATAAGATTAAATGAATTGAAAATATAAATAAGAAACCATAAAAGATAAAATAATTAAAGTATTTATGACAGAGTATTTAGTAACACTACAGTATTTGAAAGTGAAGGGCTTATGTACTGTAGTGTAATACCATAGAATATTGTATAACTTTCTTAGTGTCCTTAACAGAATATGTTCTAATCTGCCTTATGCTCTCACATACAGTAAAGTAATCACATATCACATATAGTATCTAGTGTTTATTTGTTTTTTTCTAGTGTACATATTTACTTTCAATTCACATTCAGTGATGTATGCACAACACCTGCTTATGTTAGTGAAATCAACTGGAGTGTCCCAGGAAAGTGTATAACTCAGCCCCTCTAGCAGCTGTACTGTATAAATAACTGGTAGGTGTTGAGGTTTTTTAAGAAGCAACCAAGATACTGAAAGGTCAAGATACATGGGAGTTGCAATCNACACACACACACAGCGTACCCATGCACTGTGTACACACAGGCATTAGGAAGCAATGTGGCGGAGGCTGACTCCCTACACAGTTTCAAGTGTAGATATGATAGAGCCCAATAGGCTCAGGAACCTGTACACCTGTTGAACGACGGTTGAGAGGCGGGACCAAAGAGCAGAGCTACCCCCGCAAGCACAACTAGGTGAGTACATACATTGTAAAAGAAAAGTACAAGTCGCCAACAAGGGCAGAGAGCACCACGCCGGCCAGGCAAAGAAGGCACAAAACTGCATCAAAAGGCCCACCTCGACAGCAAAACCTCAAAGTCCCAGCACAACCACAACATGTGCCAAGACCCAAAAAGATCAGTCTGCAAGCCAGGAAGACCCGGAACCCCAGAAGGCAGAACCGGGTCACACGAGGAAACAAAGCCCCCTGAACCCACAAAGGGGGCCCAAGAGGAAGAAACCTCTGGAACGAAACCAAAGAACCCAAAGGAACCCAGAATCGAACCAGGGGGAGGCCAAACCACCACATTTGCCGGCGAAGAACACCACAGAAAGGCAAAGCGCAGCCCCCAGACAGAACCCCCTGGGAAACGGTCATAACAGACCGAAAACCGAGGGACAAGGTGTGGGAGCAAGCATAACAGCCAGGGACACTGAGCCCAACCCAAGGGCCCAGACCCAAAACAGACAAAAAGGAAAACCCGGTGTAAAATCACACCCAAACGTACCCAGAGGAACAGGAACGGGCAGAAAACACCAGAAAAGCAAAGAAACGACAACAGGAGAAAAACCCATGAAAAAAGGTGAAAAAACTCACCCCAGACGCTCGGTCGCACACCCAGGGCATGTAAACAAACCGCAACGTCCGCCCTGGTGGCCACGCCGGGGAAACGTTAGACGAAAATGGCCGCCAGCAGGGGCTGTGCCTGACGCTAAGATACACAAAACACGCCAGCAAAAGTGGGAAGCAAGTAGACTGGATGGGCGAAAAACTCCGCCCAAAAGGTGAAAACCCAGGCAGGGGCAAACCGCCCCAGAACTGCTAGCAGGCATCCCCCACAGCCCCGGGAACCAGCAACAGAGGCCCCGGGGCAGAGCCGTCCTCCAAGCCCTCCGCCCTTAAAGAAAAGCAAGAGTCCATGGGAAAGGCAGCAAGAAAAGGCCGCTGGTAAGATCCAGAAGCCGTGGCAGGAGGAACAGGCTCGAAAACCTCCGTCCCCCAACCTGAATGGGACAGCCCCCAAAAACTGCCTGAATCTCTGCCCCAACTAAACCCCGCCCCGACCCCGAAACCCGCAGACGGTCCGGAGCCGGGAACAGAGAGGGAAAAGGGGCGAACAGCACCTAACCAAAACGGGGCGGCCTCGGGGCATCCGAGTGGGAAACCAACCTAGCATGTTGCAGCAACCTAACCTAGCTTGCAACACGGACGCCGCCTGTACTCTGAACAGTAATAACATCAGGAGAGTAATGGAGAACGAGCAGAGAAACTCTCTCGCAAGACTCCGGGTCATGTGTTAGTGACCCAACAGGCAGCATGATGGAGGTAAAAGTGGCGACTGTCACCCGGAGACAAGGGCACAGCAACCAACGATCCCGTACAAGACGGGTTGGTACCCGGAAGACACATTCAATGGTCCCCCGAGCCCAGACAGGGGTTTCCAGGGTCTGTAGGGGTAACAACTATGGGAAGCCCGGGCAAGGTGTTGCTAACCGGTTAAGAAACCCAAACATAACAAGAGGGTAGAGGATAACACTGAAAACCCCTGCAACGTGTACAATCACGGGAGCCTAGCAGAGGGTTGCCAAACACTACCAGTGGAACTATAGCCACACTAGGCAGACCCCCACCAGGGAAGAAAAAAAACAAAAGAAAAACCCCGCAAAAGTGCACCGTCTCCAGAGGCAACAGGAACGGCCGCCGCTTAGGTGGCAGGCTGTGCAACACCTTGACGCCCTAACCAGCACAATACCAATCCCTACCCAGGGCCAAACAAGGGCCCCAAGCCCCAGCTGGCCCCAAGGGCGAGGCAAATGCCGAGCAGCAAGAACCTCTACGGGAATGGTTCCCGAACGCCCCAGGGAAGATAACCCTGTTACGCAAGGGCAGTACTCACAGGGCACTTAGGGAAGTCAACTACTGTACTAAGCACATGCTGCCCCGGCACTGATGAAGTAGTACTGGCCACCGCACAACACAACAGATGGCAGTGAACGCCACACAAGGCAAACACCGCCTAGGAAACTAAGGCCAGAGAAGCATATATCCCGGTTGACATTAGCTTACGAACTAAAGCTTGGCAGCCGGCGCGGTAGGTCCGGGGCTCCCCCCTCCCCCTCTCGGGGCGGGGAGGGTTGCGCGGACGATTGGCGCGGCAGTAAAGTGTGATGTTTGCTTGTTTCCTTGTGATTGTAGGGAGTTTCTACCTCTCTGTTCGGTTTTTGTTGTAGTTTTTTTTTTACCATGTGGGGTTTGTTTTGTTATGCCTACCTTTCTGGGTGCCTAACCCCGGTCAATGGCAGATAAGGATAACCCCAACCACAAAGGGGTTTTCCAGGGCCATTGTTCCCTGAAACCTTTCTGAAGGGGCCAGGTTCTGGCGCTGGTCGCTGGTAGGTCTGAACTCCTTAGCTAATGTCCCGGTCTAATATAACATACATCCGATAAGCTCCAGGGAGCCGTAGGGGCTCCCCACAGAAAAGGCTTTTGACAGAGTTCTACATAAGAAGTTGTTCTGGAAACTGAAAAATATTGGAGGAGTGGCAGGTAAGCTTCTAACGTGGATGAAAAATTTTCTGACTGATAGAAAAATGAGGGCAGTAATCAGAGGCAATGTATCGGACTGGAGAAATGTCACAAGTGGAGTACCACAGGGTTCAGTTCTTGCACCAGTGATGTTTATTGTCTACATAAATGATCTACCAGTTGGTATACAGAATTATAAGAACATGTTTGCTGATGATGCTAAGATAATAGGAAGGATAAGAAATTTAGATGATTGTCATGCCCTTCAAGAAGACCTGGACAAAATAAGTATATGGAGCACCACTTGGCAAATGGAATTTAATGTTAATAAATGCCATGTTATGGAATGTGGAATAGGAGAACATAGACCCCACACAACCTATACATTATGTGAGAAATCTTTAAAAAATTCTGATAAAGAAAGAGATCTAGGGGTGGTTCTAGATAGAAAACTATCACCTGAGGACCACATAAAGAATATTGTGCGAGGGGCCTATGCTACGCTTTCTAACTTCAGAATTGCTTTTAAGCGATATACTAAAGAAATTATTCATGACTTTTGTTAGGCCAAAGCTAGAATATGCAGCTGTTGTGTGGTGCCCATATCTTAAGAAGCACATAAACAAACTGGAAAAGGTGCAAAGACATGCTACTAAGTGGCTCCCAGAACTGAAGGGCAAGAGCTACGAGGTGAGGTTAGAGGCATTAATCCGGTTCATCCAGTAGTTGTCGAGATCCAGCATTGGCTGTTTCTTGTTCACAGTAAGTTTTAGTCGGTTGAGTTTTGTTGGGTTCCTAGCTGTATTGGTGTGTCTTTAAATGAGCGTGCTGATGCTGCCGCCAAGGAAGCTGTCTGCTCTTGTCCCATCTCTCGTAAAGGTATTCCATATTCCGACTTTTACCCGGTTATCCATTCCTCCATCCTTACCCGTTGGCAGGCTTCTTGGTCGTCTGTTACTGGTAACAAACTCCATACTCTTAAATGTTGTGTTTCCTCGTGGCCATCCTCCTACCACCGTAACCGGCAATGGGAAACTGCTCTGGCGAGGTTGCGTATTGGCTATACTCGCTTAACCCATGGTCACTTGATGGAGCACCGCCCTGCTCCTTATTGTCCTAATTGCATTGTCCCTCTTACGGTCGTGCATGTCCTTCTTGAATGTCCTGACTTCCAGGACGAGCGTGTGTCTTGCTTTCCGACCGCCCTTCGCGGTCACCTGTCCCTCAATAGAATTCTTGGTGACTCGGATACTTTTGATATCATTCACCTTATGCGTTTTTGTTCTCGTATTGGCATCCTTGGTGATACTTAACGCCCTCTGATTATTCCGCACATTTGATGGTGCTACATAGCCTTCCCGGTTTGGTGCCTTCTTTTGATAATTACTTACTTACTTACTTGAATAAGATAGACGAGAAGGTGGTGAAAGCCGAACCCGTCAGTAGTTTCCAAGTGTTACATAACAAAGAGTGCTGAGAAGACGCGACAACACGTGTGTAGCTCTCATCCTGTAACTACACTTAGGTAATTACTTCTCATTTATTGTCTCAGGCTGTGGTTCTGCTGATGCCAACCCTTCCCTGTCAACACTGGCCATTTACTCTTTATATCCAATGACTGTCCCACTGTTTCTGTGGAGGTATTTGCTTTCTGTGAATCTTGCACCTGTTTGCATTTGTTGCCATTCTTCCTGCTTCACCCCACATACTGTAGTTGCCTTCAATTACCAACTGTATTTTATGTTTTCTTTGGTGAATGTGTCTTTTGGTACAGCCACAACTTCAAGTTGTGGGTTTCTTTCCATACTTTGTTCAACCTGTTTCCTCTGTTGAAGCTCTGGGATCTGCAAGGAATGTATAGTCCTTCCCTGCTTCTCCTAGAGGTCTGGCATGCTTGGTGGCACCAGAGTTAAGCTCAGATAGCTATCAAGAGCCCAGCTAGAAATTGGTGCTTAATTACATTTAACGCTTGATTTTGTGTATGTAAACAAAGGTTTATTATTTTTCTTATACGTATCGCTTGAAAAGAAGCCTTTAATGCATGAGACAATAATAGAAAAGCTATAAAATGCTGCAATAACAACATTTTAATCAATTACACACTTAAAAAAGCTTTTATTTGTATATACTGTATATTATTGCACAACTAATGTTCTTGTTTAAATGATTGTTATTTAAAGGGGGATGCAACCAGTGGTTATAACATGAAGACATATCCTACAATTATATTGTTGATAAATCTTAATGCTGTATTTTCCTGTAAAAATGTATATTTATACCATTGAAATGCTTGGAGAGCATGTTTTCATGCAGTCAAATTATTAAAGAGGAGAACTTCGTAAACAAAATTTTCTTTCCTAACTATTTGTGGATTGCATATAATGTATTTCATAAATAATACAATCTACCTTCGGTTTTAAGAACTAAATAATAAATTTATCTATAAATGCATTTCTCTTGTTCAGGTGATGCACATTCATAACCATATATCAGGCTGATGCCCTCAAACATCTTCAATAGCCATTAATTACTGTTTAACACATTTTTCCCATGCAAACATTAACCCCACACACACATCCCTTACATCATAACATCTTCCTATTTCCTAGATCTGGTGTGAAGTGGTGAGCAAGGAAGGCTATGAGAAATACAGCAAGGACATGCACAGCCCAGGAGTCTATAGAGCTAACGTTGTTGCACAGAATTCCCAGTTCTTCGCTGACACCTGGGGTTGTCCTATTGGGTCCCCAATGAACCCAGAGAAAAAGTGCCATCTTTGGGTGTAGGTGGAGTGTATCAGCCAAAAACACAGGATCAGCTAGCGCTCTCCTGTCATCTTGCATTTCAGTACTAACCAGTGATATACTATTATGATTAATCATGAAAGTATCTGCGAGCAACACAGTGACATTCAACATCATATTAATAATGCTACCGACTGCTGATATTGCCAGCAAGAACATGCAAATCAGCAACACAACTAAACTCCAGAAAAGCTATATAATTGGGCATAGTTAAGAGATAGTACTGACTCTTGGTGAACATTCATGAAATTGCTCGTAATAAAACAGCATTGCTAATGTGGATTACACAATACGGTAGCTGCAAGAGATGTTACGTTAGTATAGAGACCAAGGAGAGTGACATTTAAAAGGTCCCATCTCTTTTCAAAAATATCAGAAAGTGTATTTAATAATTAAATGGGGAAGTGACCAGTTGAAAAGCATTTACAAAAATATAAGGGCTATTAAATTGATGAGATTTGTAAATAAACATCAGTTGTAGCTTTCTTCCTAAGAAATATAGTATTGACATGAAAGGAACCTGCCTTGCTAACTTTGTAAACCTCTCATGATTAACTGACTGAGGTTGCTGGCAGACATTATTCTTAATAGCCAAAGAATCTTTTTAGAAATAAAATTAATCAGAATATTGCTTTGTTGATAGAATCAAGACAACAACCCTGTCTTCTTTTAAAAACTCACACACATGTGCATTTATAATTGGTAAATACACTTAGATAATTACATACACACACACAGCTGAAGGGACCAAAGAGCCTAAACTCAACCCCTACAAGCACAACTAGGTGAGTATACATACATGCATGTACATACACACGCACATTCGTATGCAATTGGTAACTACACTTAAATAGTTACACACACACACACACACACACACACACACACACACACACACACACACACACACACCACACACACACACAAAGTTCTCAGAGGAATTGACAGGATAGATAAGGATAAACGTTTAACACGGGTCGTATGTGAACAATGGGACACAGGTGGAAACTTAATACCCAAATGAGCCACAGGGAAGTTAGAAAGAACTTTTTTAGTGTCAGAATAGTTAACCGATGGTATGCATTAGGCAGTGATGTGGTGGAGGCAGACTCCATTAGCAGTTTCAAATGTATATATGATAGAGCCCGGTAGCCTCAGGAATCTGTACACCAGTTAATTGACAGTTGAGAGACGAGACAAAAGAGCCAGAGCTCAACCCCCACAAGCACAACTAGGTGAGTACAACAAGGTGAGTACACACAAGATAATGGGGACATTGAAACAGTTGATAAACTCGATTTCAAGAGAGGACACAATGGGGAACTTAAACAAAAATTTAATGAGTTTAATTGGACAGACTTGTTGCTAGGCAAAGAAGTAAATGAGATGTATGCCAAATTTTGTGAAATATACAATGAAGGCACTCAAACATTCATACCAAAACAGAGATGCAGACCAGACACAACTTACAAATTATGTGGAATAGAGTTACAGAACTCTAATAAAGAACGAGACCTAGGGGTGGTTTTGGATTGTAAGCTGTCGCCAGAGGAACATATAAAGAACATTGTGAGAGGAGCGTATGCGTCACTTTCCAACTTCAGACTTACTTTCAATTGTGTGATTGGTGAAATACTAAAAAAACTGTTCATGACTTTTGTGAGACCAAAACTGGAATATGCAGCAGCTGTATGATGGATGCCCAAATCTCAAGAAGCACATAAAGAAACTGGAAAAGGTGCAGCAGCACGCTACAAAATGGTTTCCAGAACTGAAAAACGAGAGTTACGAGGAAAGACTACAGACATTAAACATGACAAAACTAGAAGATAGAAGAAAAAGAGGTGATATGATCACCACAGTAAATTCTAACAGGAATCGACCAAATTGACAAGGAGGCAACATCACGAACAAGAGGACACAGATTCAAGCTAAGGATACAAAGGTGCTGAAAAAACATTAGAAAGTTTTCTTTTGCAAACAGAGTGATAGATAGTTGGAACAAGGTAAGTGAGGTGGTGGTGGAGGCCAAAACCGTTAGTAGTTTCAAAATGTTATACAACAAAGAGTACTGGGAAGACGGGACATCATGAACGTAGCTCTCATCCTGTAACTATACTTAGGTAATTACATCCACTAGTTGATACACAGTTGGAACAAGTTAGGTGAGAAGGTGGTGGAAGCCAAAACCGTCGATATTTTAAATGAGGTCATATTCGCAAGGGGCTACTCAGTTTGGAGACGGAACAGAAAAATTAGGAAAGGCGGTGGCGTTGCTGTGCTTGTGAAAGAACACCCAAAGGTACACGAAATAATGATTGCCAATCCACGAGAAGTTGACATAATAGCACTAGAGATCTGCAATCAGGATGATAAACTAACAACCATAAATGCATATAGTCCACCGCAACCATATAGTCCAAGCAACACCTGAACAAAGGAGCTAGATAATAAACGAGAGGGTCTTATAATAATAATGAGAGAAATTATAGCGAGAGCTGATAAAGATAGATCACAACTGTTGGTAGTCGGTGACTTCAATTTGAAATCCATAGACTAGGAGGCATATGAAGCTAGAACAGAGGATTTTTGGACTTGAAGATTCGTAAACCTCATCCTGGAAACATTCATGTTTTAACATGTTAAACAAGCTACGAGGATGAGGGAATCTTGAGGTTATTTTGAGATGATTTCGGGGCTTAGCGTCCCTGCGGCCCAGTCCTCGACCAGGCCTCCTTTTTTTTACCCCCCCCCCCAGGAAGCAGCCCGTAGCAACTGTCTAACTCCCAGGCACCTATTTACTGCTAGGTAACAGGGGCATCAGGGTGAAAGAAACATTTTGCCCATTTGTCTCCGCCTCCACCGGGAATCGAACCCAGAACCTCAGGACTACAAATCCTCTGACCAGTCAGCTGTCAGGAGCGAGGGGATGTTCCCTCCGTGCTGGATTTGATATTTACCAGGAAAGAGGAAGAGATATTTGACATTCAGTACCTTCCTGCCTTGGTTAAAAGTGACCATTTCTTTTTGGGAATAAAGTATGCAGTGCATTATAATCTGGAAGATAATGAGGTTGAAGCAGCTGAAAAACCTGATTTCAAGAGAGGTCATTATGGGGAACTCAGATATTTCTTTAAGGAATTTGACTGGAAAGACTTGCTGTTAGGACATGAAGTAAATCAGGTGTATGTCATGTTTTTGTGAAATATATGATAAAGGCGCAACAAAATTTATACCAAAGCAGAGATGCAGAACTAGGAAACAGGATTGGTTCAACGGAAATTGTGAGAGGGCCAGAGACCAAAAGACACACAAATGGAATCAAAATAGGAAGAGGCCAAACCCTCAAATATACCAGTGATACAAAGATGGGAGAAACAACTACACAGCAGTAAGGAGAGAGGCAAAAAGAAATTTTGAAAAAGGGATAGCAGAGAAGTGTAAAACATAACCAGGCCTATTCTACAAATTCATAAACAACAAATTGCAGGTAAAAGATAATATCCAGAGGTTAAAAATGGGAAACAGATTCACGGAAAATTAAAAAGAAATGTGTGAAACATTAAATGAAAAGTTCCAAAGTGTGTTTGTTCAAAATGAAATCTTCAGAGAACCAGACACAATAAGAATTCCAGAGAACAACATAGCGCACATAGTGGTGTCTAGAGACGAAGTGGAAAATATGCTCAAGGAGCTAAGTAAGAATAAAGCAGTTGGTCCAGATGGAGTTTCACCATGGGTTCTGAGAGAATGCACATCCGAGCCCAGTATTCCACTTCACCTGATTTTTCAGGCATCCCTTTGAACAGGAGTCATAGCAGACGTGTGGAAAAAGGCCAACATAGTTCCAATCTACAAAAGTGGCGACAGAGAAGACCCCTTCAATTATAGACCTGTATCATTGACAAGTGTAATAGTCAAAATATTGGAAAAAATAATTAAGATTAAATGGGTAGAACACCTGGAGACAAACGATATAATATCAGACCGTCAGTATGGTTTTCGATCTGGAAGATCCTGTGTAACAAATTTACTCAGTTTCTATGATCAAGCCACAGAGATTTTACAGGAAAGAGACAGTTGGGTTGACTGCATCTATCTGGACCTAAAAAAGGCTTTTGACAGAGTTCCACATAAGAGGTTGTTCTGGAAATTGGAACACATTGGAGGGGTGACAGGTAAGCTGCTAACATGGATGAAAAACTTTCTGATGATAGAAAAATGAGGGCAGTAATAAGAGGAAGTGTATCGGACTGGAGAAATGTCACAAGCAGAGTACCACAGGGTTCAGTTCTTGCACCGGTAATGTTCATTGTCTACATAAACGATCTACCAGATGGAATACAGAATTATATGAACATGTTTGCTGATGATGCTAAGATACTGTAATAGGGAAGATAAGTAACTTAGATTATTGTCATACCCTTCAAGAAGACCTGGACAGAATAAGTATATAGAGTATCACTATATGGAGTATGGAATTTAATGTAAATAAATGGCATGTTATGGAATGCGGAATAGGAGAACAGACCCCACACAAATTATGTGAGGAATCTTTAAAGAAGTCTGGTAAAGAAAGAGATCTTGGGGTGGTTCTAGATATAAAACTATCTCCTGAAGATCACATTAAGAACATTGTGCGAGGGGTCTATGCTACACTTTCTACCTTCAGAATTGCTTTTAAATACATGGATGGTGAAATATTAAAGAAATTGTTCACGACTTTTGTTAGACCAAAGCTGGAATATGCAACGGTTGTATGGTGCCCATATCTAAAGAAGCACATCAACAAACTGGAAAAGGTGCAAAGACATGCCACAAAGTGGCTCCCGTGCAAACTAGTAACAGGAATTGATAAAATTGATAGGGAAGATTTCCTGAGACCCGGAACTTCAAGAACAAGAGGTCGTAGATTTAAACTAACTAAACACAGATGCCGAAGAAATATAAGAAAATTCACTTTCGCAAACAGAGTGATAGACAGTTGGAACAAGTTAGGTGAGAAGGTAGTGGAGGCCAAAACCGTCAGTAGCTTCAAAGCGTTATGTGACAGTGCTGGGTAGACAGGACACCACGAACGTAGCTCTCATCCTGTAACTACACTTAGGTAATTACACACACACCCACCCCAAAGAGAAAAGAGTCAAAGCTCAACCCCTGCAAGCACAACTAGGTGAGCACACCCCCTCATCACCCCCACCTACCTGCGACAAGAATCATTAGGTTATTTTGCTACACAATAGTGGCAAAAAGTATTCCCCCCAAAGCATAATACCACACACAAGAGTAGTGTGTGAAGAAATCCTCATCCTAAAACAGTGCATGAAATAATCCAGCTGATACAAGTGATACAAAATGAATCATACACAAGTTACACAAAGTAACCTCCACACATGATTGAGTCTTAAAGTAATCTTCCCCACACACACTACAAAGAAATTCTTCGATGTACAACATTGGCATGAGATACTCTTCACCTTTAAGTGACAACAAATGTTTGTTTTCATAAATACAACACAACTGGCATGAAGTAATCCTTATTGCTCAATAATGATAAGCAAAAATCATCCTAGAAAATAATATTGTAATTTAAAGTAATTACTTATAGACAGTAGTGCCCAAAAGTAATCCTCTTAGGATAAAAGTGCCATGAAGTAATCTTTCACTAGAAAGCAATACCACTTAAAAATCTCTCCAAAATGAAGTGTCAAGCAGTAATCCTAAAAAAAAAAAATAAGAAAAAATAACTTAAATATTACCTGAATTAGCCTTATCATGAGCACGACGTTAAGGAAGAAGTATGTGTAGCATTATACACTGAACAGAGTACTCATTCTCATCATTGCTGTTCACAATGGCTACAGAATATTGTGGTCACTTTTTTATATAACAGTACAGTACTTTGAAGGCTGTATCATGTGATTCTCTTCGTGATATTGATAAATACCTTCTACCCTCTAAATATTCTAGAGGGTGAAGCAGTTAATCACTCAGTCTTAACATTTTATTACAACATTTTGTCAACAATGGGACATAATCAGTAATATATACATAATATGAGGAACATAAATATACTAAAATTACATGTAAGAGTTAAGCACACACCAGTGTGTGGGTTCACCTCTCCCCATTACTCCAATTCTAGAGAATGTATAAGCCTTAATTATTGTAAACATCTAAGTACTGTATAGGGTCAAGTGAAGCAGGTGAGGGTTCCCTAATAGGATGGGTATCTTCTCTTTGGGTCATAGGAGACTCATCAAACAGTTGAATGCTTGTGCAGGCGATGAGTCGCAATAACAGGGCTAAAGTACGTTGACCAGACCACACACTAGAAGGCGAAGGGACGACGACATTTCGGTCCGTCCCTTCACCTTCTAGTGTGTGGTCTGGTCAGTTGAATGCTTGATGTCGAGTTCATTTGTGTGTTAATCAATGGGGCAATCTGATGAATATGGATGGCTTCAAGCATGAGCAGCCTCACTGACTCACTAGTGTGGGTGTGTGTAATGATTATGATGCATTTTACCATTTTCATACATTTCAGAATGGTGTTGTGGATAAGTGTATGGTATTATTTTGATCCTCCTCCCAGCAAATGAAGTGGGAGATGCCTACTCACTGTTAGTAGTCTGTCCAGTGTAGCTATGTTGCAAAATACAGTCTCAAGAATTGCATTTATATTCATATATTACATTGGTACACTTCAAATTGTGAGAGGAAGCAGAAATTTTATTTTTTCTAATAAGAGAAACTGTATAAGGGTTATTTAGTAAATGATATCCATGTGTATTCACTACAGGCTTTACATTTCCTGTTAATTACATACCATATTGCCTTTCCATCTCTCTTATAGCCTGGGAACATGTATTTTGTATAGTATACTGTACTACAATGTCTTTGCCTGAGGCCGATTTTTCTCGGTACCTGTATAGTGATTGCAAAGTTTTGTCGAAGTCAGTATTACTGTGATGTCCAAACCACACACCAAAAGATGAGGAGACGACGATGTTTTAGTCCGTCCTGGACCATTATGAAGTTGATTGTGTTAGTATTACTGTAATAGTATTTCTCAGTATTACTATAATTGTTATTGACAATTATTTGGTGGATATGTTCAAGTTCATGATGCAAGAGCTGCCAAGATGATCAGGTACGAACTGCATGACCTACAAATGCACTGATGATACATCTGTCAGAACATTCACTCTTGCCACTAAAACATTTATCTGCATCAGTTCATTTGCATTGCACATCTGTGATCAATCTACCTGAAGTACCATTCACTAGAACATCAAGGAATACTTGTCTGCCTTCAGCCCTTTTCTTAACAGTGAACCTTAAGTCTCGTACCTCTTGAAGCTTGCTGTGAAACCTCACCAGTGTTTTTCTTATCAACACTTACGAGTATATTGTTGGCATGTCTACTGTATATACGGGAACTTATCCAGTGGTGTATCTAGGATATGGCAAGTATGGCACATGCCCTGGGCACCACTGAGCAGTTTCTTTTAAAGTCAGATAAGCTGTCATTTGATAGTGGAAAAAAAATTCTTCATGTGTGTGATGTGTCTTTGATTATGTTATTTTTATATGTAGTTTTATTTCCTTTACATATAATAATAATAGTAAGGATATTGTTGTGGCAAGGTGCCAGCGCTGACAATAACGATCTAAAGAAGAAGTGCAAAAAATTGGCCGAATTGTACAGCTCTGTTGTTGATAGACATCAGCTATGTGAAGCAATTTTGGATTGCAGAACGTTACTATCAAGTCAGGCCAATGTGAAAATATCAAGACCTGAAGAGCTTCTCAAATTTATTGTTCAGAATGGAAATGAGAGCATTTTCCCTAGTCTTCACAGTGCTGTTCAGATAATGCTAATCATCACAGTTTCCACTGCCAGCTGTGAGAGATCATTCAACAAATTAAAACTAATACTGTACTTTCATATTTGAGAGTCTCCATAGGTCAAGGCAGACTGTCATCTTGCTCTGCTAAGTGTAGAATGAGAAGAAATTGAAAAAAGTCATTATTTCAAACATCAAACATCACAGACCAATTTGTATCGGCGAAAGCAAGAAAGGTGAAGTTGTAATTTTCATGTAATGTCATAATTTGTCAATTAAAATCTTAATGAACTTGACCGGTATTTTTGAGCTGATTTTATGGTCAAGCTATTTGAGAGATGGTGTCAGATGTTTGGACAGGGGCACAATTTCAGTGCTTACCATAGGCGCTATTTTCTCTAGATACACCACTGGACTCGGCCCAACCATTCTGAAGGATAGAAGACTAATGTGACATAAATGCTAGTTTGAACATTCTAGGGTGAATTAAGGACCAAGAACTGGAGTAATGGGGTGAGGTGAACCTACTCATATACATGTTTAACTCTTGCATTTAATTTTACTATACTGATGTTCCCCGTTCCATCTGTATACAGTACTCCTAAAGATGTTATGTAGTTGACGAAAGTTTACAATTAATAGAAAGTCTAAGTGATCTAGTGTTTCTTCGCTCTCTAGAATCTTGATAGTAGAAGGTATTTCTGGGGGAAGCCCCATCGACTTCCTGATATTGTGCTATATTAGTTGGGATCATCAGTCAGAGTCCTTTTGTCTACCGAGGACCATGAGCCAGAACCTGGCTCCCTCAGAGAAGCGCAGGGAGCAATGGCCTGTGAACACTTTACATTTAAAGTACATTATACTTGCCATCGACCAGGGAAGGCATCCAGAAAGGTAGTCAAATAAAAACAAACCACTGTCTGGTTACACAATGTAAGCTACGTCTTCAAAAGAGCAAAATATCTCCTTTTGAAAGAAAACAAACATACATTAGCGCTACCCTCCTTACCCCTTGCGGGGATGGGGAGCTACCCCCGGTGAGTTGGCAGCCAACTACCTCAGTTCTTGAATTGATGTGTTGGTGGTCGGACGTCTCCTCTGGCCTCAAATCCTGTTCTGAGTTTTTACCCTGTGTGGCTGTTCCAGCTTGTTTAGCATGGTGTCCAGGTGTATTAGTGTACGGGAGCTGCATGCACTTAAGTTTCTCTTCCCTAGGTGCTCTATAAGTACTGTACTACCTTTGTGTTTCAGGGTTATCTTCCCTGGGGTGTTCGAGACTCACTCCCTATTAAGGACTTCCTTGCTTGTGGTTGTCTTCACCCTTGAAGTACGTCAGGGGTTTTGGGGCTTTCCATCTTGCCCGGGTAGGGGAGTGATGTTGGCTGGGGGGGGGGGGCACACTGTGGCTGGCACAGCCAGTTTTACATTCAATGCCAGTTGTCTTCATCCTTGGGGTACATCAGGGTTTTGGAGCTTTCCATCTTGCCCCGGGTAAAGGAGTGATGCAGGCGATGAGTCACAATAACGTGGCTAAAGTATGTTGACCCGACCACACACTAGAAGTGAAGGGACAACGACGTTTCGGTTCGTCCTGGACCATTCTCAAGTCGATTGTGAATGGTCCAGGATGGACCGAAACATCGTCGTCCCTTCACCTTCTAGTGTGTGGTCAGGTCAACAAGGGAGTGATGTTGGCTGGGGGGGGAAAGGAGGGGGGGGCACACTGTGGCTGGGGCAGCTAGGTTTACATTCAATGCAGTGGCCGATATTTCTCTCTGACTGTTTGTTGCTAGTTGTGTGACTTCGCTTTTTGTTTTTCATTTTCTGGCATTTTTGCCTGTGATGGAGAGGGGTCTGATTAACTTATTAGGCTTGCCTAGGTTGTGTTGATAGTCCTCCTTTGTTGCTCCTGATGTTTCACTGCTGCTACTGATAGTTAGTTTGCCTGCTAAAAAGTAGGGGTTCTACTGGCTTAGCTGGCCTCAGTTCCTGGTTTGCTGTAGGGCTTATTCACTCTAGGGACCCTGGAAATCCCCTGTGGCTTGTTCATACCCTGGATACTTCTTCCAAGCTCACTCTCGCTTGTGCGGAGTTGCAGGTTTGTCGCCCCTACCTCAGGGAGATGCATCATACTGCCTCAGTTCTGCTGCCTGTTTGGTCAGGGATACCAACAACCCAGAGTCTTGCGGGACTTGTTCCACACTTGTGTTTCAATTTACTCATCCCTTACCTGATGATTTCAGGGATCAGGCAGCAGCTGCATTGCATGCTCGATTCTTTTGCTTGCAATGGACCAGGTTGGTTGCCCGNGGGAGCAATGCCTATAGAAGCCCCCGTGTGGTTGGAAGCATTCTATGTCTGCCATCGACCGGGACAGGCACCCAGAAAGGTAAGCGCCCCAAAACAAACCCCTATTCTGGTTAAAATTGCTACCAAAATCCGAACTAGTGGATAGAACTCCCAAACAGAAAAACAAGCAAACTAGTGTGACGTCACACGTCACCGCGCCGCTGTCTGCGCAGCTCCCCCCTCCCCGGGAGGGGAAGGTGGAGCCCCAGACCTCCCACGCCGGCTATCCACCCATCAGTTCTTCGGCTGATGCTATAGGCACCGGTTATGTGCTCCGGCTCCAGTGGTGTTTCAGCACTGCACCTAGAGTGTGGTGTCTGTTTTCTAGGTGGTGCGCGAGCCGGGAGTGATTCTCCAGTACTCGGGCTGCATGCGCCTAGGGTTCCCTTCCCTAGGTGCCCTGTAAGTACTGCCCTTGGGACTTGGGGCCACCTTCCACAAGTTCCTTGGGGTCTGCCCCTGCTAGGCCGTTTACTGCTTGGTTTTCGGCCGCTCTTTGTGTGCTCGGGTGTTCTGTCTCCCTTGTTCGCCTTAGAGTAAGGGGCAGTTTTTGCACTGGTGGGGCGCAGGGTACTGTGCAGCTTGTCTTTTCCCAATCATAGCGGCGGCTCTGTTCCGCTTGGGTACGCTGTCCTCTTGCGGGGTTTTCTTTTTCTTTTTGTTTATCTACCTGGTGGGGGGTCTGCCTTCGTTCTTGCCCCTGGTGTCCCTTGTGTTCTGAGTTTTCTGGTGGTACCCCTGCTAGGTCCCCGTGAGTGTACACGTCCCGGGGGTTCAGCTCTTAGAAAGTTGTTTGGTAGTTTTGGGTGCCGGTTAGCAGTACCCTGCCTGGGATTACCTGAGCGCGAGTCCTCTTATAGTAAACGCTCGGGACCCTGGGAAACCCCTGGGGGCGCGTGGGTCCGATGGATGTGACCCCAGAGCCCCCCCCTCGCTTCCAGCGAGTTTGAGGGTTGCTCACCCTTGTCTCTGGGTGACTCTCTGTTTTGCCTCCGTCTGCTGCCTGTGGGGTCGGTGACACCTTCGACCCGGAGCCCTGCGAGTTTGTTGCTCGTTATGGCTCGGTTACCCAGTTGTGCTCAGCTGGTGCGGGCAGCAGAGGCGTTGCACTTGAGCCTTGGTGGTGGCAACGCTCTCGTGGTAACTCCCCGGGAGCCCGGGGCTGCCCCTTTTGGTTCTTGTTTTTCCCCTGGATTCCCCTTCCTGCCTGCATCCGGTTCCTTACCGTCTGTAGGTTCAGGGCGGGGTTTGGTGGTGTTGAGACTCGGGCAGTCTCGGGGAAATCCCCTTCCGGGGTAGTGACGGGGGCATTCGAGCCTGTTCCTCCAGCCGTGTTGTAAGAGTCTGCCAGTGGGCTCCCTTCCTTAGTGTTTTCACGGCTGTCCCGGTTTTCTGGTACGGCCGGGGCTTTAGGGGGACGGCTCGGCCCCGGGGCCTGTTGTGTGGGTTCCCGGGGCTGCGGAGGGGCTGACTTGGGGGGCCTTGGCCCCATAGGACCCCGTGGGGGTTTTTATCCCCCTCTCGGCGGGGCTTGTGGTTACGCGGAGTGGGGTTTTCCTCTCCACTCGCCGTACGTGCTGTTGGGCGTCGGCCCCTCCCCGGGCTCGGTTCCTTGGCCTTTGAGTCGGTTGGTTCCGTCCTGTGGGTGGATGTTTCCCCCCACCCCTTTTTTTTTGGGGGGGACGGTGTTTTCGTCATGTTTCCCCGTTTTGGGGGTTCTACATGACTACTGGTCTCGGGTGCGCATGCGCCTTTGTGTGCCTTCGGGACTGGTTTTGGCTTCCGTGTTCTCGAGGGTTCGGGAAGGTTTTTCCTCCTTCCCGCGTTATTGGAACGTCTGTCGGCTCCTCGTCCTTGTTGGCGAGTTTGGGCTACTTGTAGCCCTGTTGGGCTCCTTGTGGTCCTGTTGTGCTCCTTGTAGCCCTGTGGGCTACTTTTGGCCCGGTTTGGGCTCTTCTGGCCTTGTTGGCCTGTTGGGCTACTTGTGGCCTTTGGCCTGTTGGGCTACTTGTGGCCCTGTTGGGCTACTTGTGGCCCGTTGGGCTACTTGTGGCCTGTTGGGCTACTTGTGGCCCGGTTGCGTGCCTTTTTTGGGCTCTGTCTTCGCTTCTTTGGCCGGTTTTCTTGTTCCTGCTCACTCTTTTGGCTACTTTTCTTGTGCAGTAGTCTTGGTTGCCGCCTTCCCGCAGGGTAGGTTGCGCGTTTTCGGCCGGCATGTCATGCGCGTGCGCCGCGGAGTTTGTTTTGGTCTGGGCGGTGTGTAGTGCCGGTGTTCGTCGTCTTTTTGCTCCAGTGCTTCGCCTTTCGCTCTTCTCCCTTGCCGCGGTATGTGCCCCTTTTCGCTCCGGGGGTGTCCTGGGTTCCAGTTGTGGGGAGGCCGCCGAGGTTTCCCCTGTGTCATGGGTGTGGGCCGCCTTCTTCGCCTCTTCCTTGCTCTCCTGCAGGTCCGGCTCTGGCTTCTTCACCTGGCGGTGCTCCCAGGTTCTTCTGGGCTCGGTTGAGTCGTGTCACTTCGAGCCACCGTTTGCCAGGTGAGTTTCTGCGGTCTGGCGTCTTTTGGCAGGGCGCTGGATGTGGTGTTATATGCCTGTCTTTCTTTAGGTCTCTTTTTGTACGACTGAGACCGTTCGCACACCAGTGTCGGTCCCCTTTTTTCACCCCTTCCTGTCCCACTCTTGTGCATGTCCATCCCATGCTAGGGTCATTCAGGGGTCCCACCTTTGTTAGTGTTATGTGGTGTGGGGGTTTGTGGTGTTGGTTCTGTACTCGCCTGGTAGGGCTTCTGGCTGTGCTTGCAAGGTTTATGCGCTCTGGCTTTTGGGTCCCGCCTATCTGGTAGAACTTGCGGGATAGTACCAGTGGAGTGCAGTGGTGCCATAGGCACACTCGGGGAACACTGTATATCCATCAGAGGTCTGCAGTTGTTACACGACCTCCTTGCGAGCATACGCCTTCTCGCTGGTACCTTATCTTGAGGTTAACTTGAGGTGCTTCCGGGCTTAGCGTCCCCGCGGCCCGGTCATCGACCAGGCCTCCTGGACTGGTCATGCTGGCTGTTGGACATGGCTGCTTGCTGCCCGACGTATGAGTCACAGCCTGGTTGATCGGGTATCCTTGGAGGTGCTGATCCGGTTCTCTCTTGCACCAACCCGTCACCGCATCTTTATTACGTCAATATTGACTTCTTCGTTCCGTGCATAGGTGCCATACTAAACATAATGGTTTCCCTTAAAAAACTTCGTGGGAAACACCGACCTTACCTGACCTACTTAGTAGGTTACAATAAGCATCTTATGGTTTCGTAATTACAATTGTTACTTAACCTATTATCGGTATGCCACTGAACTCTGTGAGGGGATTGCAAGTTATGCCCCTATGGTACGGTCTGTGGACTTTCGGGGCACACTAGCTTGCCTTCGACTTAGTTATGGCCCATCCTGGTTGTGGGGAGTCTGTGGGCCTGCAGGCCGCCCCATGCGTCTTCCTGGTGGGCCTCCCTTTGGCCGGCCTGGCCTCGGGCCGGGCTTGGGGTGTACATGAGCTCCCGGTTCCCCATCCAGCCGGTTTTGAGCGGGGTTTCTCCGCCGTCGGTCGCCTGGTAGGCGGGTTCCTGGGCCTGCTGGGTTCTGTCGTGTCTCAGTGGGCCCTGTCTGGGGTCTATCTGCTCCGTTCTCTGCCTTTGCCGGAGCGAGTTGCTCTTTACCTGTGGCATGTTGCGGTGGTGTATACTCCCCTAGTTGTGCTTGCGGGGGTTGAGCTCTGGCTCTTTGGTCCCGCCTCTCAACTGTCAATCTTATAACAGGTGTACGGTTTCCTGAGCCTATTGGGCTCTTATCGTATCTACACTTGAAACTGTGTTTGGAGTCAGCCTCCACCACATCGCTTCCTAATGCATTCCATTTGTCAACCACTCTGACACTAAAGTTCTTTCTACTGTCTCTGTGGCTCATTTGGGCATTCGGTTTCCACCTGCGTCCCCTAGGGCGTGTGCCCCTTGTGTTAAACAGCCTGTCTTTATCCACCAGGTTGTATGTTGCTACTACTGCGCGTGTGCATTAGTACCGTGTTTCGCAGTGGCGTGTCCTTACTCCTGGGGTTTTTTATGCTTCTGCTCTTTCGTCCTGCCTCACCCCAGTCGTTTTCCTGGCATCTCCTTTGGTCAGTTTTGCCTGCACTTGCTGCTATGTTGGGGGACGTGGTCGGTTTCCACCACTTCATTGTTTGTGTGTTCCCTTGTTTTCCTCCTCTGCCACAGGGGTGTTCTGCGTGTGTTCCTTGGCTTCTTGGGCTTTTTTCGGCCTGTGTCCTGTGGTGTGCTTCTTTGTCTCGGTCTGTTGCTGTTGCTCGTACCTCTTGGTTCGGGTAGGGTTCTGGCGGCAACCCTTCCGCCTTCTTTGGTTTCCTTGCTTGCCCTGCCACTTGGTTTTTTGGGGTCTTGCGATGTCTCGCGTCGGACCCGTCATTTGTTCTCCTGGCGGGTTTGCTTGCTTTGGGATTTGTCTGTTCGGCAGACGTTCCATCTCCTTGTACCACCTGAGTTCGGTGGTCGCGCCCGAGATCTTCTTGCGGCTCCGCCTTTTCCTGGGCTCGGAGGGGCCTTGTCGGGGCTGCTTCCGTCTGCCTCGTGGTCTCGCCTCCGGCTGGTGGTCGGTGTCCCACCTGCGTGTTTCTCTTGGCGGCAGTATGGGGTGTTTTGGCGGTCCTTCCTTTTCCTGTACCTTCTTAGGTGGTTCCTCTTGTTAGCGTCGGCCTGGTTTTTTGGTGGGGGTTGGGGGCCGTCGTCGTGCCACATACTGTCGCCTCTCTCTCTTTTTGTGCGGCGCTGGCGGAGTCGCTTTGGCTTGCTTTCGGTCTTGCTTCTACACCGCTTAGTAAGCTGTCTTGTGCTTCGTTTCCCCTCCGGCCTGTTCGTGCGCCGCTTGCACCATCCTGGTTTCTGGTCAGCGTGCTCTGTCTTCTCCTCGGTTGGTAGTGCCTCTTCGGTTCCGGTTTGTTTTTCGTCGGCTCTTTTCCTTTTGGGCATTTGCCTCTGGGGGTCGGGTCGCTGTGTTTTCCTGCTCCTTTGGTTTTAGCGTTTTGGTTGTTTGGGTGGTGTCCGCCTCCCGGTTCCGTCCCTTTGATCTTCCTCTGTGGGTAGTTAGCTCCGGGGAGCCGACGGGGCTCCCCCAGAAAACCAGCGTTGAATGTAATGAAACGCCATTTTCTGGGTGAGTCCCGGAGGCTCCCCGGCAACCCTCCCTCCCTCCGGTCGGCGGTTTTTCGCGTGTCTTGACATCCAGCCTCAGAACTGATGGGTGGATAGCCGGCGTGGGAGGTCTGGGGCTCCACCTTCCCCCTCCCGGGGAGGGGGGAGCTGCGCAGACAGCGGCGCGGTGACGTGTGACGTCACACTAGTTTGCTTGTTTTTCTGTTTGGGAGTTCTATCCACTAGTTCGGATTTTGGTAGCAATTTTAACCAGAATAGGGGTTTGTTTTGGGGCGCTTACCTTTCTGGGTGCCTGTCCCGGTCGATGGCAGACATAGAATGCTTCCAACCACACGGGGGCTTCTATAGGCCATTGCTCCCCGTGCCTCTCTGAGGGGGCCCGGTTCTGGCCGTGGTCTCCGGTAGGCCTAAGAACTCCATACACATGACTGATGCCAAAGTCTGAAATTAGCATATCAGCCTGGGATAGCTCCGGGGAGCCTCCGGGACTCACCCAGAAAATGGCGTTTCATTACATTCAACGCTGGTTTTTGTATATACTGTATATTATTGCACAACTAATGTTCTTGTTTAAATGATTGTTATTTAAAGGGGGATGCAACCAGTGGTTATAACATGAAGACATATCCTACAATTATATTGTTGATAAATCTTAATGCTGTATTTTCCTGTAAAAATGTATATTTATACCATTGAAATGCTTGGAGAGCATGTTTTCATGCAGTCAAATTATTAAAGAGGAGAACTTCGTAAACAAAATTTTCTTTCCTAACTATTTGTGGATTGCATATAATGTATTTCATAAATAATACAAATCTACCTTCGGTTTTAAAAACTAAATAATAAATTTATCTATAAATGCATTTCTCTTGTTCAGGTGATGCACATTCATAACCATATATCAGGCTGATGCCCTCAAACATCTTCAATAGCCATTAATTACTGTTTAACACATTTTTCCCATGCAAACATTAACCCCACACACACATCCCTTACATCATAACATCTTCCTATTTCCTAGATCTGGTGTGAAGTGGTGAGCAAGGAAGGCTATGAGAAATACAGCAAGGACATGCACAGCCCAGGAGTCTATAGAGCTAACGTTGTTGCACAGAATTCCCAGTTCTTCGCTGACACCTGGGGTTGTCCTATTGGGTCCCCAATGAACCCAGAGAAAAAGTGCCATCTTTGGGTGTAGGTGGAGTGTATCAGCCAAAAACACAGGATCAGCTAGCGCTCTCCTGTCATCTTGCATTTCAGTACTAACCAGTGATATACTATTATGATTAATCATGAAAGTATCTGCGAGCAACACAGTGACATTCAACATCATATTAATAATGCTACCGACTGCTGATATTGCCAGCAAGAACATGCAAATCAGCAACACAACTAAACTCCAGAAAAGCTATATAATTGGGCATAGTTAAGAGATAGTACTGACTCTTGGTGAACATTCATGAAATTGCTCGTAATAAAACAGCATTGCTAATGTGGATTACACAATACGGTAGCTGCAAGAGATGTACGTTAGTATAGAGACCAAGGAGAGTGACATTTAAAAGGTCCCATCTCTTTTCAAAAATATCAGAAAGTGTATTTAATAATTAAATGGGGAAGTGACCAGTTGAAAAGCATTTACAAAAATATAAGGGCTATAAATTGATGAGATTTGTAAATAAACATCATTTGTAGCTTTCTTCCTAAGAAATATAGTATGACATGAAAAGGAACCTGCCTTGCTAACATTGTAAACCTCTCATGATTAACTTGACTGAGGTTGCTGGCAGACATTATTCTTAATAGCCAAAGAATCTTTTTAGAAATAAAATTAATCAGAATATTGCTTTGTTGATAGAATCAAGACAACAACCCTGTCTTCTTTAAAAACTCACAACATGTGCATTTATAATTGGTAAATACACTTAGATAATTACATACACACACACAGCTGAAGGGACCAAAGACCTAAGCTCAACCCCTACAAGCACAAACTAGGTGAGTATACATACATGCATGCACATACACACGCACATTCGTACGCAATTGGTAACTACACTTAAATAGTTA
>WNGS01142304.1:3088108-3099277 GCA_020271785.1 Procambarus virginalis
TATTTCGTCCATCTAGGAATTTTCAAATGATTTCTTAGGTTCCTTTTCAAAATAAACGTGTGGTCAATTATTCATTTACAGGAATTAGTGACCAGGATTGTGATAATAGCAGGATTGTGGTTATAATTAGCGTTGTGCGTAGTATTGTGGAAGGAGGAAAGTTTGGTGAGGGAGGGAGGGCGAGAATTGAGGTAGCCTCATTGTGTGTGTGTGGCTGCCACTCTTGTTTTGCTCACCATAATAGCTTAGTGGTTCGCTATGGGCAACACATATGTACATGGGTATATATAGTGTGTGTATATAGTGTAAGAACAGTAACAGGAGAATGTTGAGAGGAGCTATTTTGGTGAGGGAGGTGACGTAATCGTAGCGTCGTCTGCTGTCTGCTGTGTGATTTTTCATGCAGTGTATGATGGCCACTGTACTGTTTGGACACAATACCGGCTTACTTGCATAGTTCTGGTAAATAAAACATGTAGATAGGTATATAGAACATGTGTAATAAGAACTATAACAGTATGGTGGGAGGAGCAATGTTGGCGAGTAAGATGTTGGAGTGAGGGAGACTGGCTGGGTGTGGCTGCTCTCACTCGAGGTGTTCTGAGTGTGTTGATGGTGAATGTATATAGTGTGTGACAGTGTGTAGTGTGTAATTAGATTATATGTATACATAAATTAGCACGATACATAGTAAATATGTGCAGCATATGTGTACACAAGTGTCATGCACGTAACACAGTGTCTTCGGACAGTACGGTTGTTTTACTGCCATAATATAGTGTACGTGTTCACTATACATAGGATTAGTACGTAAAAACAAATAAATGTATTTGGAACTGTGCGAAAAAATGAACGAAAATATATTCGCGGCAACTCGCGCGCCCCTCCCCGACCGCCCACCCGCCCCGGGAGCTTACAGCACGGGCGCACGGGGAATCATGACGTCACGCCCCAACTTACGGACCCATAGCAGCCAAAGTAAGTACAATTACGACTTTTTTTTTACATACCCATACTGAGGGAAGGTTTTTGACACTTTAAAAAGAAAAAAGAATTTTTTCCAGAGAATTTATTTCCTGCGCGCCACAGGGGTGTCATATTTGGAGGCAACGCAGTTAAAGGGTTAAAGAAAAGCAAGAGTCCATGAGAAAGGCAGCAAGAAAGGGCCGCTGGTAAGATCCAGAAGCCGTGGCAGGAGGAACAGGCTCGAAAACCTCCGTCCCCCAACCTGAATGGGACAGCCCCAAAAACTGCCTGAGTCTCTGCCCAACTAAACCCCGCCCCGACCCAGAAACCCGCAGACGGTCCGGAGCCGGGAACAGGGAGGAAAAGGGGCGAACAGCACCTAACCAAAACGGGGCGGCCTCGGGGCATCCGAGTGGGAAACCAACCTAGCATGTTGCAGCAACCTAACCTAGCTTGCAACACGGACGCCGCCTGTACTCTGAACAGTAATAACATCAGGAGAGTACTGGAGAACGAGCAGAGAAACTCTCTCGCAAGACTCCGGGTCATGTGTTAGTGACCCAACAGGCAGCATGATGGAGGTAAAAGTGGCGACTGTCACCCGGAGACAAGGGCACAGCAACCAACGATCCCGTACAAGACGGGTTGGTACCCGGAAGACACATTCAATGGTCCCCGAGCCCAGACAGGGGTTTCCAGGGTCTGTAGGGGTAACAACTATGGGAAGCCCGGGCAAGGTGTTGCTAACCGGTTAAGAAACCCAAACATAACAAGAGGGTAGAGGATAACACTGAAAACCCTGCAACGTGTACAATCACGGGAGCCTAGCAGAGGGTTGCCAAACACTACCAGTGGAACTATAGCCACACTAGGCAGACCCCACCAGGGAAGAAAAAAACAAAAGAAAAACCCGCAAAAGTGCACCGTCTCCAGAGGCAACAGGAACCGGCCGCCGCTTAGGTGGCAGGCTGTGCAACACCTTGATGCCCTAACCAGCACAATACCAATCCTACCCAGGGCCAAACAAGGGCCCCAAGCCCCAGCTGGCCCCAAGGGCGAGGCAAATGCCGAGCAGCAAGAACCTCTACGGGAATGGTTCCCGAACGCCCAGGGAAGATAACCCTGTTACGCAAGGGCAGTACTCACAGGGCGCTTAGGGAAGTCAACTACTGTACTAAGCACATGCTGCCCCGACACTGATGAAGTACTCCTGGCCACCGCACAACACAACAGATGGCAGTGAACGCCACACAAGGCAAACACCGCCTAGGAAACTAAGGCCAGAGAAGCATATATCCCGGTTGACATTAGCTTACGAACTAAAGCTTGGCAGCCGGCGCGGTAGGTCCGGGGCTCCCCCTCCCTCTCGGGGCGGGGAGGGTTGCGCGGACGATTGGCGCGGCAGTAAAGTGTGATGTTTGCTGTTTCCTTGTGATTGTAGGGAGTTTCTACCTCTCTGTTCGGTTTTTGTTGTAGTTTTTTTTTACCATGTGGGGTTTGTTTTGTTATGCCTACCTTTCTGGGTGCCTAACCCGGTCGATGGCAGATAAGGATAACCCCAACCACAAAGGGGTTTTCCAGGGCCATTGTTCCCTGAAACCTTTCTGAAGGGCCAGGTTCTGGCGCTGGTCGCTGGTAGGTCTGAACTCCTTAGCTAATGTCCCGGTCTAATATAACATACATTAGCCCGATAAGCTCCAGGGAGCCGTAGGGGCTCCCCACAGAAAGGCTTTTGACAGAGTTCTACATAAGAAGTTGTTCTGGAAACTGAAAAATATTGGAGGAGTGGCAGGTAAGCTTCTAACGTGGATGAAAAATTTTCTGACTGATAGAAAAATGAGGGCAGTAATCAGAGGCAATGTATCGGACTGGAGAAATGTCACAAGTGGAGTACCACAGGGTTCAGTTCTTGCACCAGTGATGTTTATTGTCTACATAAATGATCTACCAGTTGGTATACAGAATTATAAGAACATGTTTGCTGATGATGATAAGATAATAGGAGGATAAGAAATTTAGATGATTGTCATGCCCTTCAAGAAGACCTGGACAAAATAAGTATATGGAGCACCACTTGGCAAATGGAATTAATGTTAATAAATGCCATGTTATGGAATGTGGAATAGGAGAACATAGACCCCACACAACCTATACATTATGTGAGAAATCTTTAAAAATTCTGATAAAGAAAGAGATCTAGGGGTGGTTCTAGATAGAAAACTATCACCTGAGGACCACATAAAGAATATTGTGCGAGGGGCCTATGCTACGCTTTCTAACTTCAGAATTGCTTTTAAGCGATATACTAAAGAAATTATTCATGACTTTTGTTAGGCCAAAGCTAGAATATGCAGCTGTTGTGTGGTGCCATATCTTAAGAAGCACATAAACAAACTGGAAAAGGTGCAAAGACATGCTACTAAGTGGCTCCCAGAACTNTTCATGCTGGTAAGTTGAAAATATATTGTTTTCATTGTAAATCAATGCTGTTTTAATGCTAGCATTGCACTGATGTTACATGCACAGCCTCTGTATACACATATTGGTAGGATCTGGCAATTCAGAAAATACACGTAAATGTACATTATTGTGATAATTTCTCGGAAATTGCCATAAGGCAAGCTAATTAAAGAAAATCTGATATGGAATTCTGAAAATTCTTTGAATGGATCCTTAATGAAACCCCTGTATATGGTATAAATTTTATTTTGATAGTAACAAAAACACACAGTAAACTACACCTCTGAAATTGAGAGACAGGAACTTTACATTCTTAGATTAAGAAGATGGGCATGCTTTTCAAGTTCCATATAAGAGTGAGAGGGATAAATACTTTAAAGTCTCCTTTTAAAAATACTTTATTATTTATTATTATTATTATTATTATTATTATTATTATTATTATTATTATTATTATTATTATTATTATTATTGCTCTTATATTATTATTATTATTATTAACAAGCTTAGGTACACAGCAATGTGTTGCTACCCTATTATATATGAGGGATTACAGAGTATAAATTAAGAGGTACTGTAGCTATAAGTTCACCTAATATCCACATTTCACAATATGCCAAAATGTCAACATCTTTCAGTATAGAGCAATAGTGAAAACATCAGACTCTTGGGTTGATCAAAGCAAGTCAGGTGAATGTTATTTCCTGTTGCAGCTTGTGGTATTCCTGATGTTTTAAAACCCTATTGTCATTGTCTCCGGCATTCTACGTCAAATGGTGCCTCAAACTTAAAATTCCTTCTCACCTACAGTAAAACCAAGTAAGATTACAAAATTAAATGGTACATATGTACCATTTGTTTTTCATTCATCATCCAGTCTTTAAAGAATTTGAAAGACTGACAAAATATATTTCGGACTTGGCTCTTTGTACCTTAGTAATCTTTTGACACTAAATTATTATTATGGTTATTAAAACTCTGTATTCTTTCTCATATAGGTATAGTGTCTTCATTTTATAATAAGAAGCTACTATAATTAAGGACAATTTTGCCTATTGATTTTACATATTTTTAATTGCTGCAATTGATTTCATAATGTATTTGTTGATCTCCATCTCCTGGGCAGGTTGATGGCAATGAGACACTCGGGGACAACATTTGTGACAATGCAGGCGTGCTCAATGCTTGGCTGGCTTACACCCGTTGGAGGGAGAAGAATGGAGAAGAGCCTTACCTACCAGGAATGAACTACACCGTACCACAAATCTTCTTCATCACTTTTGCCCAGGTATGGACCTGCAACACCATCCCAGATATGCCTTATTTTCATCTCATTTACACCATGAGGATGATAAACTAGTGATCATAAATGCATACAGTCCACCGCCAAGCAGCACATGGTCCAAGGAGGAGCTAGATAGTAAACGAGAAGGTCTTATAACAATAATGACAGAGATCATAGCGAGAGCGGATAACGATAGATCACGACTGTTGATAGTCAGCGACTTCAACTTGAAATCCATACACTGGGAAGCATATGAAGCTAAAACAGAAGATTTTTGGACCTGTAAATTTGTAGACCTCATCCTGGAAACATTCTTGTATCAACATGTTAAACAACCTACGAGGATGAGGGAAGTGGACGTTCCCTCCATGCTAGATGTGATACTTACCAGGAAGGAGGAAGAGATATTTGACATTCAGTACCTGCCTCCCTTGGGTAAAAGTGACCATGTCCTTTTGGGAATAAAGTATGCAATGCGTTATAATCTGGAAGAAAATAAGAAGATTGAAGCAATTGAAAACCTGACTTTAGGAGAGGACATTATGGCAACCTTAGAAATTTTTTTAGTGAGTATAATTAGACAGACTTGTTGCTAGGCAAGGAAGTGAATGAGATGTATGTCAAGTTTTGTGAATATATGATAAAGGCACAAAATTTTTTATACCAAAACAGAGATGCAGAACTAGGAAACAGGATTGGTTCAACAGAAATTGCGAGAGGGCCAGAGACCAAAAGACACAAAATTGGAATCAATACAGGAAGAGGCCAAACCCCCAAACATACCAGCGATACAAAGATGCGAGAGAAACAACTACACGGCAGTGAGGAGAGAGGCAGAAAGAAATTTTGAAAAAGGGATTGCAGACAAATGTAAAACAGAACCAGGTCTATTCTATAAATTCATAAACAACAAATTGCAGGTAAAAGATAATATTCAGAGGTTGAAAATGGGAAATAGATTCACGGAAAATGAAAAGGAAATGTGTGAAACATTAAACGAAAAGTTCCAAAGAGTGTTTGTACAAAATGAAATCTTCAGGGAACCAGACACAATAAGAATTCCAGAGAACAACATAGAGCACATAGAGGTGTCTAGAGACGAAGTGGAAAAAATGCTCAAGGAGCTAAGTAAGAACAAAGCAGTTGGTCCAGATGGAGTTTCACCATTTGGTTCTGAGAGAATGTGCACCTGAGCTCAGCATTCCACTTCAACTGATTTTTCAGGCATCCCTGTTTACAGGAGTTGTAGCTGATGTGTGGAAAAAGGCTAACATAGTTCCAATCTACAAAAGTGGAAGCAGGGAAGACCCCCTTAATTATAGACCTGCATCATTGACAAGTGTAATAGTCAAAATATTGGAAAAAATAATTAAAACTAAATGGGTAGAACACCTGGAGAGAAATGATATAATTTCAGACAGACAGTATGGTTTTCGATCTGGCAGATCCTGTGTATCGAATTTACTCAGTTTCTATGATCGAGCCACAGAGATATTACAGGAAAGAGATAGATGGTTGGGTTGACTGCATCTATCTGGACCTAAAAAACCAGCGTTGAATGTAATGAAACGCCATTTTCTGGGTGAGCCCCGGAGGCTCCCTGGAGATTAACGGGCTAATGTATGTTATATTAGACCGGGACATTAGCTAAGGAGTTCAGACCTACCAGGGACCAGCGCCAGAACCTGGCCCCTTCAGAGAGGTTTCAGGGAGCAATGGCCCTGGAAAACCCCTTTGTGGTTGGGGTTTTCCTTATCTGCCATCGACCGGGGTTAGGCACCCAGAAAGGTAGGCATAACAAAACCCCCACATGGTAAAAAAAACTAAAACAAAAACTGAACAGAGAGGTAGAAACTCCCTACAATCACAAGGAAACAAGCAAACATCACACTTTACTGCCGCGCCAATCGTCCGCGCAGCCCTCCCCACCCCGAGAGGGGGAGGGGGGAGCCCCGGACCTACCGCGCCGGCTGCCAAGCTTCAGTTCGGAAGCTAAGCTTCAACCAACGCGAAAAAACCACCGACCGGTGGGAGGGAGGGTTGCCAGGGAGCCTCCGGGGCTCACCCAGAAAATGGCGTTTCATTACATTCAACGCTGGTTTTCTGTGGGGAGCCCCTACGGCTCCCTGGAGCTTCATACCCAAAGAGAAGGAAAAGAAAGGGCTAACCCGGGAGGCGGCCGCCACAAACTCTGCAACGCAAAGCCGAGACAACAGGTCGCAACCTGCGACCCAAGGCAACAAGAACGCACAGGAGCAGACGCACATAAAGAATGGGCGGCCAAGAACCTGTGCGACCCTCAAATCCCTGCGCCGAAATGAGCCCCAGACATCGCCAACACAGCAGCAAAAGCTGCAAACGTCTGAACAGCACGGGCGCAAAGACAGACCGCAGGCTGGAAGAATGAAAAATCTGCGGACGACCTGGGAGACCCGAGCTCTGAAAACAGGGAACGAGGGGAACCGGATCAACCACAGCGCATCCCCAGACACGGTATGCCGGCAACGGCAAAAAGCACAACTGGACAACACAGGACGCACCCCCGGCCAAACCAATCAAACATTACCCCAAGAACCCCTCCAGAAAACAGCAGTCTAGACCGTCGCCAGGACGGAGAAAGGCTGCACACGAACAAATCTGCCACCAGTACCAAAGAGCAGAAACCTGAACCGAAGGGGCTACCACAAACTGAGGAGAAGATAAGAAGGCACCCTGATCAGGACGGGACGGCTCAGGCGACGCATGAGCAGGCCGGAGGTGAAACAAAACACGAGAAAGCGTACGAAACGTCATACTGTCGCCAAGACGAAGCTCGCAGGTGGGACACCGTCAACAAAGCCACCTGAACACCATAGAGATGGTGATACCCGCGTCAAAATACCAGACGCGAAGAGCCGAGGAGAAGGCCGAACCAGTCACGTACAGGACCGATGCGACCTGCGGGAAAACGCCCCGGGTTTGGACACCTATCAAGCAGCGTCTGAAAATAAGGCTGGGCCGGCCACCAAGGAACCATAAGGACTGCTCTCGTGGGAGTGGGGCTGCAACCGAGCCAGAACCCCAAGCAACAGCTGGACCGGGAGAAGAGGAACAGGTACCCCCACCTCGACCAGTCCTGCCGAAAAGCATCCACCGTGAATGCCTCGCAGGTGGGAAAGGGCGCCACATAAAATGGGCGATGTCTAGACCAAGCTGACTCGAAGACGTCCATGGCCAGGAGTCCATACGTCCGACAGAGCCAACAAAACGAGTCGGCGACGACTGGCCAACCCGCGAAGAGGAATGAACCGAGACAGCTGTCCGCCAGGACGCAGGACACACCCCGGACATGAACCTCACGGTTAGCCAAACCCCTGTGGTTCCGGCAAGAACCGCCAGAGAACAGTCCAGAGCTAAATGGTAGAGCACCGAGTGACCCAAACCCTCCGAAGCGCAAACCAGACAGCCACGAACTCCCGAACCGTGCTGTGAGCCCGACGGACGGACAGACACCACCAACCTCGGCCGACCTGGTGAGCACTGGTCACAAAGCCCCAGCCGAGAGATGACCCGTCCGTGAACACATCGAGCGAAGGCTCGGGGAGGTGCCAAGGCACGGAACCCGAAAACCCCAAAGAGGAAGCTGGTGACGCAGCACCAACACAAGATCCCGGAGGAACGAACCCAACAAATGCAAGAGGCGGAAGGGGAGTCTCCGAAGGAACCAAACAGACGCCGAAGCCAAACCCACCCCAGATTCCGCGGGCAGACCAGCACGTCGAAGTTCAGACTCCCGCACAACTGCTCAAGCAACCGCTGAGCAACCCGGGACCCCCTCATGTACAGCCGAAGGCGGGACCACCCCAGTAACACTTGGAGGGAAAGACAATGAGTGGCCCAATAGCCCTAAACAAGGCCCAGTCCGAACCCTGGATGGAAACAGAGAATGGAAGCCTACAGATCACCAGGAAACCAAACCCGGGGATCTAAAAGAACCACACCCCTGGCGAGCAGACAAGCGGACTGACTGGAGCCACACCAGCCAGTCATCGAGGTAGGCCAGACACCGAATCTCAGACTCAGGACAGGGCACTAAGATCCGGTAAAGATGCAAAAAATATATACTAAGTGTCCATTACAAAATAGAACAGGTAACAAAAGCAGCAGCCTGGAAGCCCACCACCAACTGTGCCAGACCCAGAAAACTGGAGAGGAACGTGCCAAGAAGTGACCTGAGATCCAGGGCCACCATCCAGGCACCCGGCCCCCAACAGAAGCCGGACAGGAGACAACAGTCCTTCGAGAGGGCATAGAATCCAGGGCGCAGACTGAAGAAGTCCAGAAGAACTGCAGATGCGAAAGCCCAAACTGCAAAGAGCAGGACAGGAACCCCAGAAGGATGGGGCGGATTTACAATATTTTGACTACAGTATTACACTTGTCAATGATACCAGTCTATAATTAAGGGGGGTCTTCCCTGCTTCCACTTTTGTAGATTGGAACTATGTTAGCCTTTTTCCACACATCAGTTACAACTCCTGTAAACAGGGATGCCTGAAAAATCAGTTGAAGTGGAATGCTGAGCTCAGGTGCACATTCTCTCAGAACCCACGGTGAAACTCCGACTGGCTGGTTTGGGTTCCTGGCCAATCCACATGCCTTTAAGCCAGGGGCCTGGTTCTTTCCCAACTGGCTGGGTTGGGTAAGAACCCAGTTCTTTCAATGCCTTCCCAGACTTTCTCCAGTTCCTAGTGAACTGGAGAAAGTTCCAGTTGGTTCTGTCCAAGGTATAGACTTCAGTGGGCCTGGTCTGGGACTCCCAGTCAGTTTGCATTTTTATGCCATCTCTGGCTATGTTCTGCTTGCTGCATTAGGTGTTGTCTCCATCTGGTGTTGGAATAGCCTCAGATTCTTTGGGTGTTGGGCAAAATATTGGGTAAGCCTGAGCTTTGCCTGTGTGGTATTCCCCTTGAGCAGAGTTTTGCTTAGGACACTGTTTTGGTTTATCTGGAACCTCCCTCTTCACCATCGCTGGGCCTCTTGTGTGCTAGATTCATTTGCCCTTTGCCAACTTGTGATTTGCCAGTTTTTCATAATTTAAGATTATTAATTTGAAATTTTAAGTAATAGTCTTTATTATAGAATATTTTCCATAGCATAAATATCATTAAGATAGACTTCATTCCTGGATAAAATGTATACTTCAAAACATTTTAATTATATAATTAATAAACAATCAGCGCTTTTATTCATAATGAGAAACGTGCATCTTTTCATAGGTCCTGTATCACAGTGGTCTATGTCCTTGGCTTACAACTGGGCCACCCGGGTTCAATATCTAGGCAGAATTGAATCAATTGGGCACCAGTTCTTTCACTTGATGCCTCTGTTAACTTAGTAGTAAAGTAGGCACCTTGAAGTTGGGCAACTGTTGTGAGTTGCATCCTGGGGAAGGTCAAAAGTTGGCTTAGGAGGTCCTTGATAAGTATAGGCCTCCTGTCCCTGACCATGGGAGCTATTATTTACCGAGCCAAGGGCAAGTCAAAGATGCTGTAGCACTAGGTATATAATTAATCACTTTAATTATTTGAATTTACAGTACCCCGTATTAACGACTTTGTCACGTGGCCAGGTACCTGAACTACGGAAGCCTTGGTGTGGTAGTGGGACACGAACTGGTTCACGGCTTTGATAACCATGGTCAGTCAACTTTGTTATTGCTAAATCATTGCTGCAGAACTTTGTGCATTCTTATCTACAATTAATATATATATATATATATATATATATATATATATATATATATATATATATATATATATATATATATATATATATATATATATATATATATATATACATGTCGTACCTAGTAGCCAGAACACACTTCTCAGCCTACTTACTATGCAAGGCCCGATTTGCCTAATAGGCCAAGTTTTCATGAATTAATTGTTTTTCGACTACCTAACCTACCTAACCTAACCTAACCTAACTTTTTCGGCTACCTAATTTAACATAACCTAACCTAACTTTTTCGGCTACCTAACATAACCTAACCTATAAAGATAGGTTAGGATAGGTTAGGTAGGGTTGGTTAGGTTCGGTCATATATCTACATAAGTTTTAACTCCAATAAAAAAAATTGACCTCATACATAACGAAATGGGTAGCTTTATCATTTCATAAGAAAAAAATTAGAGAAAATTTATTAATTCAGGAAAACTTGGCTTATTAGGCAAATCGGGCCTTGCATAGTAGGCCAAAAAGTGAGTTCTGGCTACTAGGTACGACATACATATATATATATATATATATATATATATATATATATATATATATATATATATATATATATATATATATATATATATATATATATAAAATATGTAATGTTTGTACATGAGTGCTCTTGAGTTTGGTGTAGATATGCATTCTTTTATTATGAAGAATGAGAGATCTTTTATTATGAAGAATGTGAG
>WNGS01142304.1:3106005-3126756 GCA_020271785.1 Procambarus virginalis
AGGGATAAGCATGGGTAAAAACTGTGCAGCGGTTTGTTAATAAGCTAATAAGTTTGCCAAATATTTGTTAAAAATATTTGGCATGAGTGAGTTCTCATTGTGTAGTTAAAATTTCTTTCTTTATCAGAATACAGTACTTTAAAAAGAGTTCTCACATAGTTTATAGGTTGTGTGGGGTCTATGCTCTCCAATTCCACATTCCATAACATGGCATTTATTCACATTAAATTCCATTTGCCAAGTGTTGCTCCATATACTTATTTTGTTTAGGTCTTCTTGTAGGGCATGACAATCATCTAAGTTTCTTATCTTCCCTATTATCTTAGCATCATCAGCAAACATGTTTATATAATTGTGTATTCCGTCTGGTAGATCATTTATGTAGACAATGAACATTACTAGTGCAAGAACTGAACCCTGTGGTACTCCACTTGTGACATTCCTCCAATCCGATACAGTGCCTCTGATTAGGGCCCTCATTTCTGGGGGGAGCCCCTACGGCTTCCTGGAGCTTACTAGGCTGATATGCTAATGTCAGACTTTGGCATCAGTCATGTGTGTGAAGTTCTTATGGGCCTACCAGGGACCATGAGCCAGAACCTGGCCCCCTCTAGAGAGGCAAGGGGAGCAATGGCCTATAGAAACCCTCGTGTAATTGGAAGCATTCTATGTCTGCCATCGACTGGGTTAGGCACCCAGAAAGGTAGGCGTCCCAAAACAAACCTCTGTTCTGGTGAAAATTGCAACCAAAAGCCGAACGAGTGGATAGAACTCCCCAAGCAAAAACGAGCAAACTAGTATGATGTCACTCGTCGTCGCGCCGCTGTCTGCGCAGCTCCTCCCTTCCCGGGAGGGGGAAGGGGTAGCCCCAGAACTACCGCGTTGGCGATCCACACCCCAGTTCTTGAGGCTGATGCTATAGGCTTGGTTGAAAACCTCCTCCACCTCCTGGGTAAGTCCCTATTCTTTTCCTCTGTGGGTAGTTAGCTCCAGGAAGCTGTAGGGGCTCCCCCCAGAAAACCAGCATTGAATGTAATTAAACGCCATTTTCTGGGTGAGTCCCGGAGACTCTCAGGCATTCCTCCCTCCCTCCCTCCGGTCGGTGTTTTTTTCACTTGTTTTGACATCGAGCTTCAGAACTGGGGTGTGAATCAGCGGCGTGGTTGGTCTGGGGCTACCCCTTCCCCCTCCCAGGGAGTAGGGAGCTGCGCAGACAGCGGCGCGACGACAGGTGATGTCATACTAGTTTGCTCATTTTTGTTTGGCGAGTTCTATCACTCATTCGGCTTTTGGTTGCAATTTTCACCAGAATAGGGGTTTGCTTTGGGACGCCTACCTTTTTGGGTGCCTAACCCAGTCGATGGCAGACATAGAATGCTTCCAATTACACGGGGGTTTCTATAGGCTATTGCTCACCTTGCCTCTCTAGAGGGGTCCAGGTTCTGGCTCGTGGTCCCCGGTAGGCCCACAAAAACTCCATACTTGACTGATGCCAAAGTCTGACATTAGCATATCAGCTTAGTAAACTCCGGGGAGCCTCCGGGACTCACTTAGAAAATGGCGTTTCATTACATTCAACGCTGGTTTTTTCTATCAGTTAGGAAATTTTTCATCCATGTTAGAAGCTTACCTGTCAACTCACCAATATGTTCCAGTTTCCAGAACAACCTCTTATGTGGAACTCTGTCAAAATCCTTTTTTAGGTCCAGATAGAGGCAGTCAACCCAACCATTTCTTTCCTGTAAAATCTCTGTGGCTCGATCATAGAAACTGAGTAAATTCGTTACACAGGATCTTCCAGATCGAAAACCATACTATCTGTCTAATATTATATCGTTTTTCTTCAGGTGTTCCACCCAATTAGTTTTAATTATTTTTTCCAATATTTTGACTATTACACTTGTCAGTGATACAGGTCTATAATTAAGGGGGTCTTCCCTGCTTCCACTTTTGTAGATTGGAACGATGTTAGCCTTTTTCCAAACATCAGCTACAACTCCTGTAAACAAGGATAACTGAAAAATCAGTTGAAGTGGAATGCTGAAATCAGGTGCACATTCTCTCATAACCCATGGTGAAACTCCATCTGGACCAACTGCTTTGTTCTTATTTAGCTCCTTGAGCATTTTTTCCACTTCGTCTCTAGACACCTCTGTGTGCTCTATGTTGTTCTCTGGAATTCTTATTGTATCTGGTTCCCTGAAGATTTCATTTTGTACAAACACACTTTAGAACTTTTCGTTTAATGTTTCACACATTTCCTTTTCATTTTTCCGTGAAGCTATTTCCCATTTTCAACCTCTGAATATTATCCTTTACCTGCAATTTGTTGTTTATGAATTTATAGAATAGACCTGGTTCTGTTTTACATTTGTTCACAATCCCCTTTTTCAAAATTTCTTTCTGCCTCTCTTCTCACTGCTGTGTAGTTGTTTCTCGCATCTTTGTATTGATGGTACGTTTGGGGGTTTGGCCTCTTCCTATATTGATTCCATTTTTGTGTCTTTTCGTCTCTGGCCCTCTCACAATTTCTGTTAAACCCAATCCTGTTTCCTAGTTCTGCATCTCTGCTTTGGTATAAATTTTGTTGTGCCCTTATCATATATTTCACAAAACTTGACATACATCTCATTTACTTTGTCCTAACAGCAAGTTTTTCTAGTCATATCCCTTGTGAAATATCCTGGAGCTCCTCTGATGCAGGTGTTGACACAAAGGGTTTCACCCTTGTGTCAACACCTGTAATTACACCTGTTGTGTCAACTTGTGTAATTACCTAAGTGTATGTTGGAGGGTGGAGGGTTTATTGTGACTTGAGTGTATAGCTATTGTTATTATATGGGGTAATATGACTGTACAGCAATTCACATATCACATGATGACGATCAGCCTTGTGATGATAGAAGTGAGAAGGAAAGGGATGTTATCCAAAATACCTTAACACTTTCGTCCGGGCATGATGCAATGCTGCGTCATCCGTTTACTGTCTGTAGTCTCGGGGATGACGCAATGCTGCGTCGTCCACTAAAATAATCGCCAAAAATCAGGTTTTTATCCGATTTTTTGGGGGTCTGGTTTTAAAATGCGCGCCTATCGTGATGGAACAACCTCAGTGCAGCAGGTAACTGTCAACAAGCCGAATGCAATCTGTGACTACTGTACAATACAAACATGAAAGGTGTTGATCACTTTGACCAAATGATCTAATATTATCACTTCACAAGGAAAACTCACAAATGGACGAAGAAAATGACCTTCTATTTTGTGCAAATGGCTATCTACAATGCTTATGTGATGTACAACTACTACACAACAGATAGAAGGACTCCACTAAACATTTATGGGCAGGAATTGGGATTGTAGCTGGAAGGCGTCTGGGCGCTCACTCGCGGCTAACGCGTGGTCCATCTTCAACTCGTCGGCAGTTGGAGCGTGACCAGGTTTTTTATTTTATATGCTAATATTCCTCTAGAGAATTCTATTGCGAACCCATTGATACCAAAATGAAAGACCTAGGACGACAATTGAGGTGACCAGAGTGAAAAGAGTGAACACATTTTATCGCTTTTGCGCGCTCCTGGGTAACTCATTCGCACTTTCTCTGTTTGCTGCGGGTAATTAGCCAGGCTTTTGGAGTTTATATGCATTTAGTGCTGTAGAGAATTCTATTGCGAACACAATGATACCAAATTTAATCTCGTAGGACGAGAATTAAGGTAACAAAGTTGAAGAGAGTATACACTTTTCAGAATTACCGCGCGCTCCAGTGAAACGCTGGGACCCACATCGCATAGTTGAGGGGTGGCGCGGCGGGTGCGCCAAAGTGTTAAAATGTGAGACTGAATTTGAATTTTGATAACGAGCTAATTGTAGAATAATTATGATCGATATGATTCCATTATATCTTGAGAAAGATATACTGGTATTGGAAATGTAGGTCTACAATGTATTAGACATGTGTGTAATTACCTAAGTGTAATTACCTAAGTGTAGTTACAGGATGAGAGCTACGCTCGTGGTGTCCCGTCTTCCCAGCATAAAAGGAAGCCGGCCTCGGGTGAAAGAGGGCTGTCACGATCTTTGTCTGGAACTCGTAGGTGTGTGGCTGGGACTCCTTGGGCTCGTGCGGCCCAGGCTCTGCTTCAGGAGGCTGGGGTCGTTCTTGCCCTTGAGGGGGAGGGGGTGGTTCTTCTCCGTCCCCGACCATGGCGGTCTCAAATAAACGGGGATCGTGATAGAATTAGAAAACAAGTACTAGTCTGTTCTCACGATCGCGAGGGTCCCAGTCAGCTGACATCTGACAGGTGACGCGTGGCGCTGCCGGTGTTGCCACATCGGTGCGCTCCAAAGTAAAGTGTATGTAATTGAGTAGATACCTCATGAGAAAAATACTGTACACGTTTTGTGCACAAGAATATACTGTACATTATATGAATGGTGAAAGAATGTATTTTGCCTTATTAAGTTATTAGGATTTAATAAAATACATTGCACAATTGCTTGGTAACAGAAGCATATTAACACTTTCGTGTTCCCGGTGTGCGTGCCCCAGCCTATCCCAAGGTGGGCCAAGCATTTCATGTGAGCAGGCAGCCACACTAAAATGTGTATACTCTTTTCAGTTTTCTCACATCAATTTTTCTTGTACGTCGTTCATTTTGGTATCAAATTGTTCACAATAGAATTCCCCACAGGAATATATGCATATAAGGTCCAAAATCCTGATGTGCCACCCGCACCAAACCCCAAAAATTGGCCAAGCGTTACCTGTGATTGTGCAACAGCACTAAAATGTGTATATTCTATTCAGTTTTCTCACCTCAATTCTCATGTTACATTGTTCATTTTGGTATCAATTTGTTCACAATAGAAATCCCTACAGGGATATATGCATATAAGGTAAAAAAGCCCGGCAATCCACCCCGCAGCAAACCTGAAAATCAGACGAGCGTTACCTGTGAGCGAGCACCCATTCGCACACTACCACTAAAATGTGTTTACTCTCCTCAGTTTTCTCATCTCAATTTTCATGCTATGTCATTCATTCTGGTATAAAATTGTTAATAATAGAATTCTCTAAATGGATATATGCATATAAGGTCCAAAAGCCCAGTGTGCAACTCGCAGCAAACCCGAAAATTGGTCAAGCGTTACCCCGTGAGCACTATAGACAAAATGTGTATACTCTGTTCAGTTTTCTCACCTCAATTTTAATGCTACGTTGTTCATTCTGGTATCAAATTGTTCACAGTCTAAAGGCACGCATGTTAAAACTAGTCCTATAATAATCAAACAATAAATGGAATTTTAACAAATATTTTAATTTCGTACACAACATGCATCCCCGCCGAACATCCTGAAGATTATTAATGGACGCAAATTCTCCCCAGCGGACGAAAATGTTAACATGTATATGATGTAGGAGCAGGGGCAACATAGCTACCTAACCCTCCACCATCTACCTCTCACCTGCGTGCCCATTTCTAGGTAAGCGGTACGACAAGCACGGGAATGTGTCACAGTGGTGGAGTGAGGAAATGGCAGAGCAGTTCACTGAGAGAGCAGCCTGTTTTGTCGAGCAGTACAGCCAATACCCTATTGAGATGGTGGGCAAGAATGTAAGTTTGAGTAAATTTTCATGTACAGTATTGTAAGAATGGGTTTTTGTATTTAAGATAATTTTTTTTTTTTTTAGATCCTGCCTAAAAGCTTTTGATTTCTGCACAATTTGTTAATCATATCTAAATTGCATATGACTGTCATATTTATTGCTGAGCCTCAATGACCCAAGATGAACTTCTAGATCCAGTTAACAATCAAGGATCAAGGGTGGCTGTTGATGTTGTAAAATCTTCCCCTTTAGGCAGCCTCTATGAAAAAAGGTAGAGAATGCCCCATATTGTTACTACACTGACAAAATGTCAAGTACCCTTCTCGGAAAACCCGACACATCATTTTCAGTCTCACAATAGTTGTAAACTTTTGATCCATCCACTCATCACCCATTAATGTCTGGGAAGTCACAGGAGGTCAGTCCCACCCATTGTCACAATATTTTCTCATGGCTTAGTGTGCAAGGCAAACTTAAAACAGGAAAGCCATATATATTTTAAACAATTGACATGTCAAATGTTCAGTCACAATGACAAAGTAGTTATTAAAAGCAAGAACTAAGGAACTATGGCTATTTAGCAGTGTCTGTCATAGAATATTCAAAATTCGTAGATATTATTTAGGATGCTAATACTAGAGCAGATTTTAAATATTAAATATTACTAAATATTACCCCCAACCTGGTTGATACCTGGTTGATGGGGTTCTGGGAGGTCTTCTACTCCCCAAGCCCAGCCCTAGGCCAAGCTTGACTTGTGAGAGTTTGGTCCACTAGGCTGTTGGTTGGAGTGGCCTGCAGGCCCACATACCCACCACAGCCCGGTTCGTCCGGCACTCCTTGGAGGAAACAATCTAGTTTCCTCTTGAAGATGTCCACGGTTGTTCCGGCAATATTTCTTACGCTCGCTGGGAGGGTGTTGAACAACCATGGACCTCTGATTGACAGTGGACCCCCAAAATGTAGAACTTGATACATTTGTTATTTTAAGTTATGCTGATTATGTTGTGCATAATTAGTGGCTTTATAAAATGTATCATATGGCATCAACTAAGAAACCAATGTAATCTCAGCCTCTGTATTTTCTTAAAATAAAATAATAATATTTCTGTATTGAGAAAATCCACTAGGGCTGTGAGGTGAGCGCGAACCTATGACCCAGTCATTATCAAAACATACTCTACCACTAGACCACCGCTACTTGTCAAGGTCATACAACCTGATTTCTTCTGAAATTACGGGAAGTTTGGAGGCCCATACTGAAGCCAGTCCAAGATTTTACATATGACCCACAAGCACTCGGGTGGAAGGGCAGTGTGATCCTATACCTTCCATAAGAACTTCCACCCGAGTGCTTGTGGCTCATTCGTAAAAAATTGGACTGGCTTCAGAAGGAGCCTCCAGACTTCCTGTGATTTCAGTAGAAATCCGGTTGTATGACTTTTACAAGTTTCAGTGGTCTAGTAGTAGAGTATGCGGCTTGGCAATCTGGGGTCGTAGGTTCACTCGCACCTCACAGCCCTAGTGGATTTTCTCATTGATATATAAAATCACATTAATGTGATTTCTGTGTGAATATTATTATTATTATTATTATTATTATTATTATTATTATTATTATTATTCGTAGTAGTAGTAGTACTTTAGTATTATTATACATAAGGTGATGTATGTCAAAGGAGTCAAATTCACCAAGAATTTTTATCAGGAGACAGTGTATGTGAACATTGGAAAAACAAACGTTTTGATTATCTTGAAAATCAGGACATTCTACCAGGAGATGAATGACTGTGTAGAACAATGCAGTTAGAATATGGAGGGGCAAGTTTACATTCCATCAGGTGCTCATAGGTTAATTTTGTGTGGCTCATAAGTAACTGAACCCAAGATATTTACCACTACCAATTATAATGGTAAAATGAAGGCCAAAGGGACAAGTTCCTGTAGGAAGTGCTGAATAAGCCAAGATTGTAATAAATATTTGGGCACATGAACCACTGCAAGCAGCAGTCTTTTAGATCAAGTTGTAACAAGACAGATCTGACTCTTGAAATGAACTACATGTAGGTCAAGTGCAGGGATAGGTTACAATGACACAAAGTAATCATGACTACTTAGTATTAGTCATGCATGCTTGACATGTAGACTTATCATGTTACTGAACTTGTAAAAGCCGAGGCATCCTGTGTAGCACTCCTGCCATTTCTCAGGAGAGCCCCATTTGGCTCCCTGAAGCTAATGGACTGATATCCGCTATATTAGTCCAGAGCATCAATTAATTGGAGTTCTTTGCCTCCCAGAAACCATGAGCCAGAACCTGGTTTCCTCAGAGAGGCACAGGGAGCAATGGCTTATGAACACTCCACTTTGCGAGAGTAGTCATGTTTGCCATTGACTGGGGGTATCACCCGAAAAGGTAGGAGAACCATTACCATTACAAACCCCCTTCTGGTAAAACATTGCAACCCAAGATCAAACAGTGCCCAAGAGCTCCCATCCCCCCCCCCAAGAGGAAACAACAAACAAACAAATGTCTAATTAACTATCACGCCCGCTCGTTTGTGACCCCCTTCCCTGGGAGGGAGGAGGGGCCCCATCCAGATAACCCAAGCACTGACACCAGCAGTTCTTTGACTGATGTTGTACAGAACAGACGTTATCTCTGGCCTCATTATCCTGTCTGGATTTTACCCTGTGTGGTTGTGCCAGCTGTGTGGGGTGGTGCGCAGGCCAAGTATTCTAGAGTACTTGGGTTGCATGCATCTAGGGCTACCTTCCCTAAGCACTCGATAGGTACTGCCCCTTGCGTGTTCAGGGTTTTCTTCCCTGGGACGTTCGGGATTTCACTTCTGTTGAGGTTGGTGCGCTTGTCATTAACCTTGTCCTTGGGGTTCAGCGGGGGTCGTGGGGCTCAGTCTGGCCCTGGGTAGGGAGTGTTTTTGTTGCTGGTTAGGGCACACAATGTCAGTGTTGCTGGTTAGGGCGCACAATGTCAGCATAGCTTGCATAATCGTGTCAGCCGTGACTTTCTGGCCTCAGGTTGTTTGTGGTGTTTTCGGGGGGGTAGCCCCTTCGGCTCCCCGGAGCTTACTAGGCTCATGTGCTAATGTCAGACTTTCACATCAATCATGTGTATGGAGTTCTGTGGGCCTACCGAGGACCACGAGCCAGAATCTGGCCCCCCTCAGAGAGGCATGGGGAGCAATGGCCTATAGAAACCCCGTGTGGTTGGAAGCATTCTATGTCTGCCATCGACCGGGTCAGGCACCCAGAAAGGTAAGCATCCCAAAACAAACTCCTATTCTGGTGAAAATGTTGCTACCAAAAGCCGAACAAGTGGATAGAACTCCCCTAAAAGAGATGACCAAATGACCATGATGTCACACATCGCCGCACCGCTGTCTGCGCAGCTCCCCCCTCCCCGGGAGGGGGAAGGGGAAGCCTCAGACCCCTCACGCCGGCTATCCACCCTTCATTTCTCAGGCTGATGCTAAAGGCAGAGGTCGTGTGCTTGGCTCTAGTGATTCCAGCACTGTGCTTAGAGTGTGGTGGCTGTCTTCCAGGGGTACAAGAGCCAGGAGTTATTCTACTGTACTCGGGCTGTATGTACCTAGGGTTCTCGTCCCTAGGTGCCCAGTAAGTACTACCCTTGGAGCTTGGGGCCACCTTTCACAAGTTCCTTGGGGCCTGCCTCGGCTAGGCCATCTTATTGCTCGTTTTTTTGCCTGCCCTTTGGGTGTTTGGGGGTTTTGTCTTCCTTGGTTACCTTAGGGTAAGAGGCAGTTTGCACTGGTGCGGGGCACAGGGTACTGCGCATGTCCTCTTGCGGGGTTTTGTTTTTGCCTTGTGGGGGGTCTACCTTGCTTACCCCTTTGTGTCTGACCTGTGCACGGTTCTTTCTGGTGATGCCCCCTGCTAGGTCCCTGTGAGTGTACACGTCCCTGAGGTTCAGCTTTAGAAAGTTGCTTGGTAGTTTTGGGCGCCGGTTAGCAGTACCCTGCCTGGGATTCCCTGAGCGTGAGTTCTATCTCAGGACCCTAGGAAACCCCTAGGGGGGCACGTGGGTCCGACAGATGTGTTTCCGGTGACCCCCCCCCCTCGCTTTGTGCGAGTTTGAGGGTTGCTCGGTCCCCTTGTCTCAGGGTGACCCTCACAGTTTTTACCTCCGTTACGCTGCCTGTTGGTCGGTGGTACTTTCGACCTGGAGTCCTGTGAGTATTGTTGCTTGTTGGTGACTTAGTTTACCCAATCTGATGATGCTGTTCTCTGGGTACAGGCGGTGCATGCGTTGCATGTACGCTTTAGGTTGTTGCAACATGCTAGGTTGGTTACTCACTCAGATGCCCCAAGGCTGCCCCGTTTTGCCTATAGGGACTTGGACTTGGGGGTGGGGGTTGCTTCAACCTTGGTTCAGTCTGCACCCCCTCGTTCTTACCCTGTTGTGGTTCTTTCTGGTCCTCCCCCTCACCCCCCACTGCTTCCGGCCCTGAAACGTCTGAGGGTTTCGAAGTTGGGGCAGGGGTTTAGATGGTCTTGAGACTCGGGCAGTCTCGGGGGATGCCCCCTTCCAGTGTAGTGACGGAGGCCGAGTCGAGTCACTCCGACTCGAGTCCGATCTCCGTGCCGAAGCCTCTGGGTATGACCAGTGGGCCCCCTTCTGTCCGGCTTACTCGGCTGCGCGGGCCTTTTCTTTAGGGGCTGGTGCTTTGGGGGATGACTCGGCCCTGGCTCCTAGGATCCTGGGGCTGGGGAGGGGCTGACTTGGGGGCCTTGGGCCCTGCTGGACTTTGCCTGGGTTTTTCTGCCTCTGAGTGGGGCTTGTTGTTACAATGAGTGGAATTCTCTTTTCCCCTCCTCTGCGTACGAGTTGGATTTGGCGTCTGCCCCTCCCCGGGTTCGGTTCTGTGTTCCCCCAAGTGCGTTGGTTCCGTCTTTCTGGAGGTTTTCGGCTTCCTGCATCCAACTGTCTGCGGTGCAGGCGGCCCTTGTGGCTAACCTCCTGCGTGACCCGGATTATGCCTCGGTGATGGATCCATTGTCTTTCAGGTTTGGTGTTTCATTCCCTTTCTGGGTCCGTTACGAGGTTCTGGAGTCGTCCTGGCTGGTGGACTGTCCTGTGTTTGCTTTAGAGGCTTGGCATTCCTTCTGTCGTTCCCTCACCCTTGAGTGGCACGAGGCGTCGACAGTGGTTCAAGTGCATGTTTGCCCCTGCCCTTCCCCGGGATGTTGGCGTTGTGCAGCTCCATGTGCAGGTTTCCTCCATTTCGGCTATGCAGGTTGCTGAGGACTTGCGCGCCCGGGGCCTCTTGGCTTCGGCCTTATGTTTCTTTTCCCTCTTGGAGCTGTCTTCGGACTGGCTCGAGGTGGATGTGGGGACACTTGGGGCCGTTCCTAGGTCTGGCGCCTTGGACTCGGCGGCTAGCTCATCAGCTGCCTTGTTGAAGCTGTTTGCGCCGATCTTGCGGGATGCGGTTTCCCAATTTTACACTTCCCGGCTCGTGTGTCAGCAGATGGTGCTTGCCTCCACTCTGGAATTGGCCTGGGCCCTGGCTCTTAGGATGTCTTCACCCTTTTGTCCACTGCTTTTTGCTCTTTCGGCCGTGGCGCAGTATATTCAGGCTGCTTTGGCCAGTTGCCGTCCTATGTCTGACTTGTTGGTTCTCCGGGGGTCCTGGGGGGGGAGGCCTTCCCGAAGGGATCGTGCCAGGGCTCGGGGTTCCTCTCATCATGGTAGGCCACAGGTGCCAGTTTCGGGCTCGGCTCCACCTTTGGACCCGCCTTCATCTGGCCAGTGCAGTGTTCGCCCTGTTCGGGGTTCTGGGCCTTGTAAGTGGCACTGGCCCTTTTGTGGTTCGCCCCTTTGATGGGGCGATGGGGGGAGGCTTGCGCTATTTACTTACGCCTGGTCCCACGATTTGTGGGCGTTTTGGGTAGTTTCCTTCATGCCATCTTCATGCCAATTGCCATCCTGTTTCTGAATTGCTGGTGCTCAAAGGGGTCGATCTCGCTCTTCCCGGGATGGTCGTGCCAGGACCCAGGTTTCGGTTGCTCGAGGTAGGCCATTTGTGCCAGCTTCTGGGCCGGTGTTTCTTCCGGAGCCTTCTTCATCTGGTTGGCACAGTGATCACTCTTCACGAAGGTCGGCTTCTCGGGGGTTGCGTCAGCCCTTTCACAGGTCATCCCATTAATGGAGCTACTGGCCCTGTTTGCCCGTGCTTGGTTCCACGATTCGTGCGTGTTTCGAGTCATGTCTTCTGACTTGGTGGCATTGAGTGGCTCCTCCTCCTCCCCCTCTGGGGGGTTCGGGGCTGGTGGGGCAGGCTTCATCCACCGTCGCCTTGTCAAGTCATCTTGGAGTACTCACCTTGCGGGGTTAAGCTCTGGCTCTTTAGGCCCACCTCTCAACCGTCAATCAATCCACTTTTTTTTTGTTTTCTTCCCCCCTCCCCAAGGAAGCAGCCCGTAGCAGCTATCTAACTCCTAGGTACAGTGGTACCTTGGTTTACGAACGCCTCTGTTTACAAACTTTTCGGGTTACGAGCCTGATTTGTTCGGAAAATTTGAATTGGGATACGAACTTTACCTCATGATACGAGTTTGGTAATACGTGTACGGTCCGACCTAGCGCGTGGTGGCACGGAGATTGCGCCTCAGTTTACCAGTGCCTAGCGCTCAGTGACTATCCCGCCTGAATTCTTCGCAAAGATTTACAGTTTCTTTTTGGATTTTTGGCTATTTGACCATAAAAGTTATTATATATATTGCCATGGGTCCCAAGAAAGCCAGTGTTAAGGTTCAAGGCAAGGAAACACAAGTGAGAATGACCATAGAGGAAAAACAAGAGATCATTCGTAAACATGAACATGGTACACCTGTTGTTGAACTAGCTAGGCAGTACAAGAAATCTTAAGGGGAGGAGGAGGAGGCAGTAGAGGATGCCCCTTCCTCATTAATTAAGAACATATGTGCACTATGGGAAGAACTGCAAAGTTTTGCTGAAAAGAATCACCCAGATAAAGCTGTAGCAGGGCGTTGCATTGATCTTATTAATGACAATGTGATGTCGCACTACAGACAAGTGTTACAAAGAAGGGAAACACAATCTTCAATGGAATGTTTCCTTTTGAGAAAATTAAGCAGTGAGCCACAACCAGGACCTAGTGGTATGCAGGAAAAATATGCTAGAAAGTGCACTCCAGTGAAATCTTCACTGCCTGATGTTATAATGGATTGAGACTCCACTTCCAAACAGTAACACCTCTCCTCCTACCCCTCCTCACCATCTTCCATACACCAACAGGAGTCATCAGCAAGGGTAAGTAAACTTGAACATACTTTTGTAGTGAAGATTTGGGTGAATTAACACTTTATTGCACCACACGTGCGAGACCCACACTACCCCAGGTGGGCCTCAGCGTTTCAAGGGAGCGCGTGGTAATTCTGAAAAGTGTATACTCTTTTCAACTTTCACCTCAATTCTCGTCCTAGGTTTTTCAATTTGGTATCATTGTGTTTGCAATAGAATTCTCTACAGGACTAAAGACATATAAAGTCCAAAAGCCCGGCGTACCATCCACAACAAACAGAGAAAGTGAGTGCGTGTTACCCGGGAGCGCACAAGAGCGATAAAATGTATACACTATTTTCACTTTTGTCACCTCAATTCCCGTCCTAGGGCTTTCATTTTGGTATCCATTGTGTTCGCAATAGAACTTCCCACAAGAGTAATATAGTGTATACATTTATCGCTCTTGTGCGCTCCGGGATAACACGCACTCACTTTCTCTGTTTGTTGTGGATGGTACGCCGGGCTTTTGGACTTTATATGCTTTTAGTCCTGTAGAGAATTTTTGCAAAACACAATGATACCAAATTGAAAAACCTAGGACGAGAATTGAGGTGAAAGTTGAAAGAGTATCACTTTTCAGAATTACCACGCGCTCCCTTGAAACGCTGAGGCCCACCTGGGTAGTGTGGGTCTCGCACGTGTGGTGCAATAAAGTGTTAATCACCCAAATCTTCACTACAAAAGTATGTTCAAGTTTACTTACCTTGCTGATGACTCCTGTGGTGTATGGAAGATGGTGAGGAGGGTAGAGAGGGGAGAGGTGTTACTGTTTGGAAGGAGAGTCTCAACATTATAACATCAGGCAGTGAAGATTTCACTGGAGTGCACTTTCTAGCATATTTTTCCTGCATACCACTAGGTCATGGTTGTGGCTCACTGCTTAATTTTCTAACTTTTCTCACAAGGAAACATTCCATTGAAGATTGTGTTTCCCTTCTTTGTAACACTTTGTCTGTAGTGCGAATCACATTGTCATTAATAAGATCAATGCAACGCCCTGACAGCTTTATCTGGGTGATTCTTTTCAGCAAAACTTTGCAGTTCTTCCCATAGTGCACATTTATTCTTAATTAATGAGGAAGGGGCATCCTCTACTGCCTCCTCCTCCTCTCCCTTAAGATTTCTTGTACTGCCTAGCAGTTCAACAACAGGTGTCCATGTTCTGTCTACGAATGATCTCTTGTTTTTCCTCTATGGTCATTCTCACTTGTGTTTCTCTTGGCTTGAACCTTAACACTGGCTTTCTTGGGACCCCATGGCAATATTATAATAACTTTTATGGTCAAATAACCAAAAATCCGACAAAGAAACGTAAATCTTTGCGAAGAATTCAGGCGGGATAGTCACTGAGCGCTAGGCACTGGTAAACTGAGGCGCATATCTCCGTGCCACCAGCGCTAGGTCGGCCGTACACGTATTACCAAACCGTATCATGAGGTAAAGTTCGTATCCCATTCAAAATTTTCCGAACAAATCAGGCTCGTAACCCGAAAAGTTTGTAAACAGAGGCGTTCGTAAACCAAGGTACACACTGTACCTAGGAGTTAGATAGCTGCTACGGGCTGCTTCCTTGGGGAGGGGGGAAGAAAACAACAAAAAAAGTGGATTGATTGACAGAGTTGAGAGGTGGGCCTAAAGAGCCAAAGCTAACCCCGCAAGGGTGAGTACTCCAAGATGGACTTGACACAGCGCAGGAGAAGAGGACTGCCCCACCAGCCCCGAACCCCCCAGAGGGGGAGGAGGAGGGAGCCACTCAATGCCACCAAGTCAGAAGACATGACTCGAAACCCGCACGAATCGTGGAACCAAGCACGGGCAAACAGGGCCAGTAGCTCCTTAATGGGATGACCTGTGAAAGGGCTGACGCAACCCCCGAGAAGCCGACCTTCGTGAAGAGTGATCACTGTGCCCCGACCAGATGAAGAATGCTCCGGAAGAAAACACCGGCCCAGAAGCTGGCACAAATGGCCTACCCTCGAGCAACCGAAACCTGGGTCCTGGCACGAGCATCCCGGGAAGAGCGAGATCGACCCCTTTGAGCACCAGCAATTCAGAAAAACAGGATGGCAATTGGCATGAAGATGGCATGAAGGAAACTACCCAAAACGCCCACAAATCGTGGGACCAGGCGTAAGTAAATAGCGCAAGCCTCCCCCCCACTCGACCCATCAAAGGGGTGAACCACAAAAGGGCCAGTGCCACTTACAAGGCCCAGAACCCCGAACAGGGCGAACACTGCACTGGCCAGATGAAGGCGGGTCCAAAGGTGGAGCCGAGCCCGAAACTGGCACCTGTGGCCCAACCATGATGAGAGGAACCCCGCGCCCTGGCACGATCCCCTTCAGGGAAGGGCCTACCCCCCCCAGGACCCACCGGAGAACCAACAAGTCAGACATAGGACGGCAACTAGCAGAAGCTGCCTGCAAATACTGCACTGCGCCACGCCGACCGAAAGAGCAAAAAAGCAGAGGACAAAAAGGTAATGACATCCTAAGAGCCAGGGCCCAGGCCAATTCCAGAGTGGAGGCAAGCACCCCATCTGCTGACACACGAGCCGGGAAGTGTTAAAATTTGGAAACCGCATCCCGCAAGTAAATGCATCGGCGCACAACAGCTTCAACAAGGCATCCTAGATGCACATGCCGCTGCGAGTCAAGGCGACCAGACCAGGAAGGTGGCCCCAAGGCCTCCACATCACCTTGCAAGCCAGTCCGAAGGACAGCTCAAGAGGGAAGAGAAACATGGTCAAAGCGCAGAGGCCAAGAGGGCCACCCCTGATCGCGCCGTACCTCAGCACACTGCACGTATGCAAAAGGGATAGGAACCTGCACATGAAAATGCTATCAACCCACATCCCTGGGGAAGGCAGGGCAAATATGCACACTTGAAGCCAAATGTCGCCCCCGAACCTCGCGTGCCCCACTCAAGCGTGTGGGATTACGACGAAGGATATGCCAAGCCTCTAAAGCAAACACAGGACAGTCCACCAGCCAGGACGACTCCAGAACCTCGTAACGGACCCAGAAACAGAATGAAGTCCCAAACCTGAAAGACAATGGATCCATCACCGAGGCATAATCGGGGTCACGCAGGAGGTATAGCCACAAGGGCTGCCCTCACCGCAGACAGTTGGATGCAGGAAGCCGAAAATCTCCAGAAAGACGGAACCTACGCACTTGGGGAAACACAGAACCGAACCCGGGGAGGGGCAGACGCCAAATCCTATACTCGTACGCAGAGGAGGGGAAAAGAGAATTCCACTCATTGTAACAACAAGCCCACTCAGAGGGCAGGAAAAACCCACGGCAAGTCCCAGCAGGGCCCAAGGCCCCAAGTCAGCCCCTCCCCCAGGCCCCTAGGATCCTAGGAGCCCAGGGGCCCGAGTCATCCCCCAAAGCACCAGCCCCCTAAAGAAAAAGGCCCGCGCAGCCGAGTAAGCCGGACAGAAGGGGGCCCCACTGGTCAGACACAGAGGCTTCGGCAGGAAGATCGGACTCGAGTCGGAGTAGTGACTCGACTCTCGGCCTCGTCAACTACACACTGGACAGTGGGGCCATTCCCCGGAGACTGCCCGAGTCTCAAGACCATCTAAACCCTCTGCCCACATACTTCGAAACCCTCAGTAGGTTCAGGGCCGGGAAGCAGGTGGGGGGGTGGAGGGGAGGACCAGAAAGAAACCACAACAGGGTAAGAACGAGGGGGTGCAGACTGAACCAAGGTTGAAGCAAACCCCCACCCCCAGTCCACAGTCCCTATAGGCAAAAACGGGGCCAGCCCTCTGGGGCATCTGAGTGATGTAAACCCAACCTAGCACTGTCTGCAACAACCTACAAGCGTACATGCAGACGGCATTGCACCGCCCTGTACCCGAAGAACAGCATCCTCAGATTGGGTGAATTGAGTCACCAGCATGCAACAATACTCACAGGACTCCAGGTCATAGGTGTCACTGACCACAACAGGCAGCAAGGCGGAGGAAAACGGTGAGTGTCACCCTGAGGACCAAGGGGGACGAGCAAAACCCTCTCAAACTCGCACCCAAAGCGGAGGGGGGGGGGGTCACCGGGAACACACATCTGTCGGACCCACGTGCCCCCCTAGGGGTTTCCTAGGGGTCCTGAGATAGAACTCACGCTCAGGGAATCCCAGGCAGGGTACTGCTTAACCGGGCGCCCAAACTACCAAGCAACTTTTCTAAAGCTGAACCTCCGGACGTGTCACACTCCCAGGGACCTAGCAGGGGGCCATCACCAGAAAGAACCCGTGCACAGGTCAAGGCACACAAAAGGGGTATAAGCAAGGTAGAACCCCCCACAATGGCAAAAACAAAACCCCGCACGAGGACAGTGCGCCGTACCCTGTGCCCAGACACCCAGTGCAAACTGCCTCTTACCCTAAGGTAACAAGGAAGACCAATAACCCCCAAACACCCAAAGGGCAGGCAAAAAAAAACGAGCAATAAGATGGCCTAGCCCGAGGCAGGCCCCACGGAACTTGTTGAGAAGGTGGCCCCAAGCTCCAAGGGTAGTACTTACTGGGCACATCATGGACGGAGAACCCTAGGTAACAGTTACAGCCCGAGTACAGTTAGAATAACACTCCTGGCTCTTGTACCCCTGGAGAGAACAGCACACACCAACTCTAATGCACATGTGCTGAATGCAATAGCGCCAAGCACACGACACCTCTGCTTTTCGCCATCAGCCTGAGGAACATGACGGGTGGATAGCCGGCGAGTGGGGGTCTGGTGCTCCCCGTGTCACCCCTCCAGGAGTGAGGGGGATGTCTGCGCCGACACTAGGTTCTCGTGCTGGCGACACTGTTTGGAACACTCAATTTTGTGATGTCACGTCTTGTGAATCATGGTCATTTCATTCTTTAGGGGAGTTCTATCCACTTGTTCGGCTTTTGGTAAGCAACATTTTCACCCCAGGGAATCTAGGTAGTTTGTTTTGGGATGCTTACCTTTCTGGTGTGCCTGCGTATCCCGGTCGATGGCAGAAGTAGAATGCTCTTTGTCCAACCAATCGCAGGGGTTTTCTATAGGCCGATTGCACCCCATGCCTCTCTGCAGGGGGGCCAGATTCTGCTCGTGGTCTACGTAGGGCCAACAGATAACCTCATACAACTGTAATGATGTGAAGAAAGTCTGACATTAGGGAACATGAGCCTAAGTACGCTTCCGGGGAGCCGAAGGGGCTACCCCCCGAAAACACCACAAACACCCTGAGGCCAAGAAAGTCACGGCTGACACGATTATGCAAGCTATGCTGACACTGTGCGCCATCACTAACCAGCAACACTGACATTGTGTGCCCTAACCAGCAACCAAAAACACTCCTCACCGTAGTGGCCAAGAGCTGATGATGCCCTCGAACCCCCGACCACTGTATACCCCGACCAGGAACATAGGTTTAATGAAGTAAGCGACACCAACCTCAATGAGAATGCAATCCCGAATGTCCCAGGTAAGAAAACCCTGAACACGCAAGGGGCCGTAGTACCTTACGAGTGCTTCGGGCAGGTTAGCCCCTAGATGCATCGCAACCCAAGTACTCTAGTAATACTTGGCTAGCCTGCGACACCCACCCCACACAGACTGGACAACAACCACACCGGCGTAAAATCCAGACAGGATACTGAGGCCAGAGATAACGTCTGTTCTGTACAACATCAGTCAAAGAACTGCTGGTGTCAGTGCTTGGGTTATGGAATGGGCCCCTTCCTCCCTGTCCCAAGGGAAGGGGGTCAACGAATTAATTCGAGCGAGCGTGATAGTTAATTCGCCATTTTGTGTGTTTGTTGTTTCCTCTTGGGGGGGATGGGAGCTCTTGGGCGCTGTTTGATCTTGGGTTGCAATGTTTTACCAGAAGGGGGTTTGTTAATGGTACTGGTTCTCCTGACCTTTTCGGCGTTGATACCCCCAGTTCAATGGCAACCAATACTACTCTTCGCCAAGTGTGGACCCAAGTGTTCATAGTCCATTGTTCCCCTGTGCCTCTCTGAGGAAACCAGGTTCGGGAGTCCTATGGTTATCTGGAGGCAAAGAACTCTCAATTAATTGATTGCCTCTGGACTACTAATAGGGGATTATCCTGTCCATTAGCTCTCAGGGAGCCAACAGTGAGTGACTCTCCTGAGAATACTTGGTCTAGGAGTGCTTACACAGGATGGCCTCGGCTTTTACAATGTTCAGTAACATGATAAGTCTACATGTCAAGCATGCAATGACTAATACTAAGTACCCCGTCACCTGATTACTTTGTGTCATTGTAACCTATCCCTGCACTTGACCTACATGTAGTTCATTTCAAGAGTTCAGATCTGTCTTGTTACAACTTGATCTAAAAGACTGCTGCTTGCAGTGGTTCATGTGCCCAAATATTTATTACAATCTTGGCTTATTCAGCCACTTCCTACAGGAAACTTGTCCACTTTGGCCTTCATTTTTACCATTATTAATTGTAGTGGTAAATATCTTGGGTTCAGTTACTTATGAGCCACACAAAATTAACCTATGAGCACCTGGATGGAATGTAAACTTGCCCCTCCATATTCTAACTGCATTGTTCTACACATTCATTCATCTCCTGGTAGAATGTCCTGATTTTCAAGATAATCAAAACGTTTGTTTTTCCAATGTTCACATCCACTGTCTCCTGATAAACAATTCGTGGTGAATTTGACTCCTTTGACATACATCACCTTATGTATAATAATAAAGTTACTAATACTACTACGAATAATAATAATAATAATAATAATAATAATAATAATAATAATAATAATATTTCACACAGAAATTCACCATTAATGTGATTTATATATCAATGAGAAATCCACTAGGGCTGTGAGGTGCGAGTGAACCTACGACCCCAGATTGCCAAGACGCATACTCTACTACATGACCCACTGAAACTTGTAAAGTCATACAACCGGATTTCTAACTGAAATCAAGGAGAGTCTGGAGGCCTCCTTCTGACGCCCGTTCCAATTTTTTTACGAATGAGCCAAAAGCACTCGGGTGGAATTTTCTTATGGAAGTATAGGATCACACTGCCCTTCCACCCGAGTGCTTGTGGGTTCCATATGTAAAATCTTGGACTGGCTTCAGTATGGGCCTCCAAACTTCCCGTAATTTCAAGAAGAAATCAGGTTGTATGACCTTGACAAGTAGCGGTGGTCTAGTGGTAGCAGTATGTTTTGATAATGACTGCGGTCATAGGTTCGCGCTCCCCTCCACAGCACCTAGTGGATTTTCTGCACTACAAGAAATAATTATTATTTTATTTTTAAGACAATCCAGAGGCTTGAGATTACTTGGGTTTCTTCGTTGATGCCCATATGATACATTTTATAATCCACTAATTATGCACAAACATAATCAGCATTAACTTAAAATAACAAATGTATCAGTTCTTCTTACATTTTTGTGGGGTCCACTGTCAATCAGATGTCCATTGGTTGTTCAACACCCTCCCAGGCAGCATAAGAAATATTGCCGAAAAAATTGTGGACATCTTCCAGTGGAAACTAGAATTGTTTCCTCCAATGAGGTGCCGGACGAAACCGGGCTGTGGTGGGTATTGTGATGGCCTGCAGGACCAATCACAACCAATCAGCCCTAGTTGACCAAGACGGCTCACAAAGTGCAAGCTTGGACTAGGGCTGGGGCTTGGGCGTCGAGTAGAAGACCTCCCCGACCCCATCAACCAGGTTATCAACCAGGTTGGGGGCTAATATTTAGTTACTATTTAATCATTTAAAATCTGGCTCTAGTAATTAGCATCCT
>WNGS01142304.1:3130700-3141343 GCA_020271785.1 Procambarus virginalis
GAGTAAATTCGATAAACAGGATCTCCAGATCGAAAACCATACTGTCTGTCTGATTATATCATTTCTATCCAGGTGTCTACCCATTTAGTTTTAATTATTTTTTCCAATATTTTGACTATTACACTTGTCAATGATACCGTCTATAATTAGGGGGTCTTCCCTGCTTCCACTTTTGTAGATTGGAACTATGTTAGCCTTTTTCCACACATCAGGTACAACTCCTGTAAACAGGGATGCCTGAAAATCAGTTGAAGTGGAATGCTGAGCTCAGGTGCACATTCTCTCAGAACCCATGGTGAAACTCCATCTGGACCAACTGCTTTGTTCTTATTTGATCCTTGAGCATTTTTTCCACTTCGTCTCTAGACACCTCTATGTGCTCTATGTTGTTCTCTGGAATTCTTATTGTATCTGGTTCCCTGAAGATTTCATTTTGTACAAACACACTTTGGAACTTTCCGTTTAATGTTTCACACATTTCCTTTTCATTTTCCGTGAATCTATTTCCCATTTTCAACCTCTGAATATTATCCTTTACCTGGAATTTGCTGTTTATGAATTTATAGAATAGACCTGGTTTGTTTTACATTTGTCTGCAATCCCTTTTTCAAAAATTCTTTCTGCCTCTCTAATCACTGCCGTGTAGTTGTTTCTCGCATCTTTGTATCGCTGGTATGTTTGGGGTTTGGTCTCTTCCTGTATTGATTCCATTTTTGTGTCTTTTGGTCTCTGGCCCTCTCGCAATTTCTGTTGAACCAATCCTGTTTCCTAGTTCTGCTCTCTGTTTTGGTATAAATTTTTTGTGCCTTTATCATATATTCACAAAACTTGACATACATCTCATTCACTTCCTTGCCTAGCAACAAGTCTGTCCAATTATACTCACTAAAAATTTTCTAAGGTTGCCATAATGTCCTCTCCTAAAGTCAGGTTTTTCAATTGCATCAACCTCATATTTTCTTCAGATTATAATGCATTGCATACTTTATTCCCAAAAAGACATGGTCACTTTTACCCAAGGGAGGAAGGTACTGAATGTCAAATATTTCTTCCTCCTTCCTGGTAAATATCAAATCTATATGGAGGGAACGTTCCCTTCCCTCATCCTCGTAGCTTGTTTAACATGTTGATACAAGAATGTTTCCAGGATGAGGTCTACAAATTTACAGGTCCAAAATCTTCTGTTTTAGCTTCATATGCTTCCCAGTCTATGGATTTCAAGTTGAAGTCGCCGACTATCAACAGTCGTGAACTATCGTTATCCGCTCTCGCTATAATCTCTCTCATTATTGTTATAAGACCTTCTCGTTTACTATCTAGCTCCTCCTTTGACCATGTGCTGCTTGGCGGTGGACTTATGCATTTATGATTATTAGTTTATCATCCTCATGGCAGATCTCTAGTGCTATTATGTCAACTTCTTGTGGATTGGCAGTCATTATTTCGTTCACCTTTAGGTGTTCTTTCACCAGCACAGCAACGCCACCGCCTTTCCTAATTTTTCTGTCCCGTCTCCAAATTGAGTAGCCCTTGGGAATATGACCTCATTTAAAATAACATCTTCAAGTTTTGTCTCCGTGAGTGCAACAATGTCTGGTGTCTGCAGCTGTATTACATCACTTAACTCCAGTATCTTCGATCTTACTCCATCTATGTTGGTGTATGCAATCTTCAGGAACTTGTTCCCCCTCTTCTTATTTTTCACTCCCCCTCTCTCTAATGATTTTGTTGTTTGCCTTTATGTACCACTTTACTGGTCTGCCTACCCCTATCACTTTGTAGAAAAAAGAATTGATTTCTTCTTCATTCCTGCTCTCATTTAAACGTTTTGCCTCGGCGAGGTTCAGTTTCAGCTTCTCTCTATCTTCTTTTGAAAGATCTCGTCTTAACGACCACACTTTCCCATCCTCATCACTTTGTAATTTTCTTGCATTCCTTAGTACTTCTTCCATCTGTTTGGCACCATTTAGGGTGATCCTCAAAGGTCGATCTTTCCCTTTTACATATCTGCCTATTCTCCTGTAGTCGCACACATTCTCTATGGTTGTAAGACCTTCCACGAGGCCAACAATTTTATCTACTACTTTTGCTTCTTCTACAGCTCTTTCTGACCTAGATGTTATCTCCTTTTCTTTGCAGCCAAAAATTATCAGGGACTTACTCCGATCAACTGTGTTTTGCACCAACTTCGGGTTAGAGTCCAATTCTTTTCTCACTTCCAGCCTAATGTTTGTTTTATCTTGGTTGCTGCAGTGTTTGACTTCCTTTACTACTTCTTCAAATTTTTTCCTTCTCCTTAGCCACTTGTGCATAGGTGAGTTGCATATCTTTCTTGCACTGTTCTATTCCCTGTGTAACTTCCTCCATCTGTGCTGACAAAAGCTGTTTCTCCTGTTGAATTTCCTTACCTAACCTATTGTAGTCATTTATGTTTAAATTTACTTTAACTTCTTCCAAAGCTATTTTTAAGAGTTTATTTTCTTCTTCCATGGCTTTGCAATTTGTTTCCAATTGATTCTTATCCTTGCGCAAGTCTTTCACTAAACCCTCAAGACATACAACTTTGCTATTTAAATGGACATTACTTTCTTTCAGTATACTAATTATTTCTACATGAGAGGTCACTATAGTATCTAATTTTACCAACTTGTTGTATAGACTGGTTATATCAATGCTTTCTTCACTGAATCCAGCAAAATCAAGCTCTGTTTTGTATTTCCTCTTGCCGGTGGCCATCTTAAATGTTCTTCTCTGCACTGGAAACACTTGGGCAACTTTTTCTCATCTAATTTTTTACTTCCCTTGGCACATTCCTGTTATCTCACCTATTTTTCAAAAGCACTATACGTTTATGTTCTCTGGGACACCACTCACTATCATTATCCTGTACTACAATACTTAGGATTGTTAAAATATGCTGGAGCTCCTCTTGTCTGCCTCTTGGGAAAGAACTTGGGATAAGACATGTGGTGGCGTTGGGTGACTCTCTCCTCCTTTGGGAGGTTTGGGGCTGGCGGGGCAGGCCTCTTCTCCTGCACTGTCAGGTCATTTCAGAGTGGGTTTGCTTGGGCGTGGTCGAAAATGACCTCGTCCCTAAAGTGGGTTTCCCGCCTGTTTCCAGTCCTGGAACGGGACTGCGCGGACCTCTGGTTCATTCTGGACTTGTCTCGTCTGAACCCATGGGTTTATTGCCCCTCCTTTTGGATGACTACTCTATCCCCAGGTCTGTCTTCTGTTGGAGCGGGCGCTTGGATGGTGTACCCAGACCTTAAGGACGCGTATTGACGTGTTCCAATTCATCCAAGGTTCAGGGGACTGGCTTGGTTTTGTTGTGAGTGTCAGAGTTACTGCTTTCGTTGCCTTCCATTCAGTTTGAATGTGGTTCCTTGCATTTTCACACGCCTTACTCGGGTCGTGGTGGCCTGCTTGTGTCTGTTAGGTGTTCCGGTTCTGGCCTACCTCGACAATTGGCTGGTGTGGGCTCCTAGCCAATCTGCGTATCTGGTTGCCAGGGATTTGGTTCTCTCCCAGCTCGCTGGGTTTGGGTTTCTGGTGAATTGGCGGAAGTCCCAACTGGTTCCCTCTCAGGTTCGGTCTTGGCTGGGTCTTGTGTGGAACACTCGGACCACTTCCTTGTCTCTCCCTCCAGCGGCTCTGGTTCGGCTGTGTTCCTGTCTTTGTCTGTTTTTGAGGGATTCCTGGGTCACACGGCGGTTGCTCGAGTGTTTGTACAGGAGCCTGAACTTTGCCATGATGGTTTATCCGCTGGGTTGGGTGTGGCTTCATCGGCTGTTTTGGTTCCTCCCGAGACGTCCCTTCCACCTCTCTAGCAACCACTGGGTTCAGTGGTTGTGAGAGAGGTGCCTACCTGAAGCCTCACTCAATGTGTTCATGGATGCGTCATCTCTGGGCTGGGGCTTTGTGACCAGTGCTCACTAGGCTGGCCAGGGACGGTGGGGTCCGTCTTTCCTTCAGGTTCGCAGCATGGTGTGGGAGTTCGCGCCTGTATGGAGGTCGCTCTGGAGAATTCAGGTCGCTCGCAGATCAACGATCCCGCTCCATTTGGACTATTCACCAGTGGTTCAATACCTGAACTGCAGGGGTTCGATGAGGTCCTTAGCTCTTTGGGACTGGTCACTTCGGGTGACTTGTCTGCTGAGTTCTCAGGGTTTGGCTCTCCTGGCGATTCATGTTTGGGGGGATGTCCAATGTCCTGGCGGACGGCCTGTCCCAGTTCATTCCCCTTTCCACGGAATTGACGGTCGACGCCGACTCGTTTAATTGGCTCTGCCGGACGTTCAGGCCTCCGGATGTGGATCTCTTTATGTCTGTGTGGTCATGGCATCTCCCTCTATACGTGGTGCCCTTTCCCGACTGCGAGGCTGTTGGAGTTGACACCTTCAGGCAGATCTGGGTGAGGTGGGGTTACCTGTATCCCTTTCCCCCGGTTCAGCTGTTGCTCCAGGTCCTGGCTCGCTTGGGGACTTACCAGGGGAGAGTTGTCCTTCTGGCTCCTTGGTGGCCAGCCCAGCCTTGGTTTCAGGCGCTGCTTGCTTGGTGTCTGAACAAGGGTCTTCCCGCAACTTTGCCTCTTTCAGCAGATCGGTCAAGCTCGGTACAAGGCTTGTACCGGGCTGGACCGCTATTTCCCATTCTCCTCCTCGAGTCTTCGTGTCTGGAGTTTCTGACTCGGGGTCTATCATCATTTATATGGTGCACAGGTGGCTTCATTGTTGGTTTCCCACCTGCATGCTTCGTCTTGGCAGCAGTGTGAAGTTTCCTGGCGATCCTTCCGGTTTTTCCTGTCACTGCGTAGGTGTACAGTACTTCGGTCTCTGATAGGGTTGTCTTGTCCTTCCTTTCGTGGTTGTTTCAGGACCATCATCTTATGCCAAATACTGTCACCTTGTAGCGTGCGGGGCTTGCAGAGCTGCTGCAGCTTGCATTCGGTATTGATGTTACTTCTGCTCCATTCCATAAGCTGTCTCGTGTGTTGTTTCACCTCCAGCCTGCTTATGCTCCTCCTGAGCTGTCAGGAGTCTCTAAGGCTCTTTTGCCTGTTGGTATTGGCCTTTAGAGGTCAGGTTGGGTAGCTTTATGCTCTCCTCTGGTGCAGGGTTTCTGCTCTTTTGGTCCTGGGGATAGATTTGTTCATCTGTAGCCATCTCCTTTTCTGGCGAAGAATGGGTTTGCTGCTTTCCAGAAGGGTTTTTGGGTTGTTGATGCTTGGTTGGTTAGCCTGGGGGTGCATCATGGGTTGTGTTCAGTTGTGGCTCTCTGCCATTACAGTATTTGCACACCATGGCTTCGGAGACTGGGGATGTGCTTTGGGTTGACCCGGTTTCCCTCCGTCCCTGTTCCTGGACGCGGGTCTCCCAGGTTGTCCACAGGGTTATCAAGTCTAACCAGCCTGCAGTCTATCCTCATGTCCATGACATTCGTAAGTTTGCTGCTTTGGTTGCCATCTTTGGCAACATGTCTTGGGTTGACATTCGTGGGCGGGTTTTTAGAGGTGGAACAGGGTCATGGCCACTCGCTACCTTGTCAATGTTCCTGGACCTCATAGGGCCTGCATTGCATTGGGTCAGCGGTTGCAGCCAGTTGTCTCGGCCTCGAGTTGAGGAGCAAGGATTGACCGCCTCCCGGGTAAGTCCCCGTTTTCTATTATCTTTGGGTAGTTAGCTCCGGGGCTCCCCTAAGAAAACCAGCATTGAATGTAATGAAATGCCATTTTCTGGGTGAGACCCAGAGGCTCCTTGAAACCCCCTCCCTCCCTCCCTCTGGTCGGCAGTGTTTTTGTGTATTTTGACATCCAGCCTAAGAATTGAAGGGTGGATCACTGGCGCAAGGGTCTGGGGCTTCCCCCTCCCAGGGAGAAGGGGGGGGGGGAGTTGTGCAGACAGCAGGGTGGCAACGTGCTTCCCCCTCCCGGGGAGGAGGGGGGAATTGCGCAGACAGCTGCATGGCAACATGATGACGCCATGCTCGTTTGCTAATTTTCGTTTGGGGAGTTCTGTCCACTCGTTCGGCTTTCTGTAGCAATATTTTCACCAGAATAGGCTTTTTTGGGGGGGCGCCTACCTTTCTGGGTGCCAGACCTGGACGTTGGTAGACATAGAATGCTTCCAACCACATGAGGGTTTCTATAGGCCATTACTCCACGTGCCTCTCTGAGGGGGCCAGGCTATGGCTCGTGGTCCCCAGTAGGCAAGAACTCCATGCACATTGACTGATGCCAGAAAGATAATATATATCCATATCAGTCTGGATAGCTCCGGGAAGCCTTCAGGTTTCACCCAGAAAATGGCGTTTCATTATATTCAACACTGGTTTTTTTATTTTATTTATTTTTTTAGTCATGAGACTAAAATATTTTTCCATTCCCAATAGTCTTGCCACTCGGGATCTTACGAGAGCCCTTCTACAACCCAGGATATCCCATGTAAGATTATACTCCCATTCCCATGTAAGATGAAAGTCTACTCGTGTATCGTATTTCAAATTACGTCAGTAAACAACACATTCAAACTAAATTCAGTAATTCATTCCATGCAGGGTTCCTTTTACATAAGGATCAAGTGAGGAAGGAGATTGACCATTTCAAACAAAGAAATCAATTTGCATAATTTAAATTCTTAGTACTTAACCTGATAGTTTTACTTGTTTATATTGATTTATCGATTGCTGTACTACTTTGCTTTGCTTTTCTAGTTGCCGTTAATGATGTACAACACATATTTCCATTAACATTTTCTTGTATAGGTTTTGTAAGTTTGCTTCCATAATCAGAGCATTGTTACATTAGATACTCTCTATTCTAGAGAGAGGGGGGGGGGCATATAGTTGAGGAAATGACCATAGCCTTTTTGGATTGGCCACATCATTGACACATGACCATAACCTAAAGGAGTAGCCATTTTTGAAAGGGTGGCGACATTCTTGAGGGAGGTGACCGCATTTTTGAGGGGATGGTCACATTCTTGAGAGGGGTGGCCACGGTCTTGATGTGATGGGCACAGTCTTGAGAGGGTAGCCACATGATTAAAGGGGTAGCTACGACATTGAGGGGATGGCCACATCACCGAGGTAAGTGGCCACAGTCATGAAGGGGTCGCTACATTGCTTGAGCTGTTTACTTTGTAACTGTTCTATGGCCTGTTTCTAAAATAATGTTTTCCTATTTAATTTCTGAATCAAAATTTATCTAATTTTAATCCATTATTTCTGTGTTTTAGTTGGATTGATTTTGAAACACTTTATATCTTCAGATATAAATACTGTAGGCAACATGCCAATAAAAACAGGCCCCCCAAGCCCTAACCACAGTGAAGGAGTAGCCTGGGAGAAACTTCAGTGCACCTTGTGTTAACTAAATAACTGGTTGTGCAGATCATAGTGCACCCAGGTCTGGTGCACTATGACTCTACCCCCACCCCCTCCAACAAACTCTCCCAAGCCGAGGAAAGACATTCAGTCCTAGACCACCAGCTTACCTGAAGGGCAAGGTTTTTTAAGTTTAATGTCCAAAATTTAGACAAGCCAAGCGAGGGAGCCCCCCTAACGGAATATCACCCGAACACCCAAGGGAAGATGTCCCCAGGGAAGGAAGAAGGGTAGTACTTACAGAGTGCAAAGGGAAACAAACCCTGAGCGCATGCACCTCCAGTACACTTAAACTCCTGACTCACACACATAACATTCGTTTAAGAGAGCAACCTCGAAGGCTGGCGCACCACTCGAAAATGGGAAAAGGGAGCCAGAGCAACATTGACTACCAGGCACAGAGATCATTATAGAACTAACTGGTGGGAGCCTCCGGCTGACCCAGGCTGGCTCCCTCCTCTGCCCCCAGGCAAAGGGGGAGGTGGGGGCAAACTATCAGGGGTCTAATTTCACAAAAGTTTGGTTGTTTTCATTGCGGGAGAGCTCTTTTGGCAATTTTGGAGCTGTGGTCTGGTTTTTTCTGCATGGATCCTGAGTGGTCCATGCATTAGTCTAATTTGATTCGCCTATCTTTCTGGGTGCCTTCCCTTGGATGGTGACAAAGTTGATAAACTTTAAATGTAATGTGTTCGTAGGCCATTGTTCCCTGCGCCTCTCTGAGGAGGCTAGGTTCTGGCTTTGGTCCCCAGTAGGCCAACTCCATAGCTAATGCAATTCGACAGTTAAGAGCCATCTCAGTTTCAAGTAAAAATTGACATTTCACTGCATTCAACATTGGTTTTTTCTTAAAGTTGTATATGAAATCAGATTCAACAACCTCTTCCTTCAATGGATTCCACTTGCTGACCACCCATACACAGAATGAGAACTGCCCTAAACGTTATGAGTGTTAGTGACTTTGCAATAATGTAAAAACACCAATATTATATTCTCTCACAATCCCCAGTGTACCTTCTTGTGTAATTACCTAAGTGTAATTACCTAAGTGTAGTTACAGGATGAGATCTACGCTTTTGGTGTCCCGTCTTCCCAGCACTCTTTGTCATATAACGCTTTGAAACTACTGACGGTCTTGGCCTCCACCACCTTCTCACCTAACTTGTTCCAACCGTCTACCACTCTGTTTGCGAAAGTGAATTTTCTTATATTTCTTCGGCATCTGTGTTTAGCTACTTTAAATCTATGACCTCTTGTTCTTGAAGTTCCAGATCTCGGGAAATCTTTGCTATCGATTTTATCAATTCCTGTTACTATTTTGTATGTAGTGATCATATCACCTCTTTTTCTTCTGTCTTCTAGTTTTGGCATATTTAATGCCTCTAACCTCTCCTCGTAGCTCTTGCCATTCTGTTCTGGGAGCCACTTGGTAGCATGTCTTTGCACCTTTTCCAGTTTGTTGATGTGCTTCTTAAGATATGGGCACCACACAACCGCTGCATATTCTAGCTTTGGCCTAACAAAAGTAGTGATCAATTTCTTTATTATATCGCCATCCATGTATTTAAAAGCAATTCTGAAGTTAGAAAGCGTGGCATAGGCTCCTCGCACAATATTCTTTATGTGGTCCTCGGGTGATAGTTTTCTATCTAGAACCACCTATAGATCTCTTTCTGTATCAAAATTCTTTAAAGATTTCTCACATAATATAAGGTTGTGTGAGGTCTATGTTCTCCTATTCCACATTCCATAACATGGCATTTATTAACATTAAATTCCATTTGCCAAGTGGTGCTCCATATACTTATTTTGTCCAGGTCATCTTGAAGGGTATGACAATCATCTAAGTTTCTTATCCTTCCTATTATCTTAGCATCATCAGCAAACATGTTCATATAATTCTGTATACCAACTGGTAGATCATTTATGTCAACAATAAACATCACTGGTGCAAGAACTGAACCCTGTGGTACTCCACTTGTGACATTTCTCCAGTCCGATACATTGCCTCTGATCACTGTCCTCATTTTTCTATCAGTCAGAAAATTTTTCATCCATGTTAGAAGCTTACCTATCACTCCTCCAATATTTTCCAGTTTCCAGAACAACCTCTTATGTGGAACTCTGTCGAAAGCCTTTTTTAGGTCCAGATAGATGCAGTCAACCCAACCATCTCTTTCCTGTAATATCTCTGTTGCTCGATCATAGAACTGAGTAAATTCGATCACAGGATCTTCCAGATCGAAACCATACTGTCTGTGATATTATATCATTTCTCTCCAGGTCGTAAAGAACTGGTGCCAAGCTTTGATTCAATTTTCTTGCCTAGATATTGACCCGGGTGGCCCAGTTGTAAGCCCAGGACATAGGACCACTGTGATACAGGACCTATGAAAAGATGCACGTTTCTCATTATGAATAAAAGCGCTGATTGTTTATTAATTATATAATTAAAATGTTTTGAAGTATACATTTTATCCAGGAATGAAGTCTATCTTAATGATATTTATGCTATGGAAAATATTCTATATAAGACTATTACTTAAAATTTCAAATTAATAATCTTAAATTATGAAAAACTGGCAAATCACAAGTTGGCAAAGGCAATGAATCTAGCACACAAGAGGCCCAGCGATGGTGAAGAGGGAGGTTCCAGATAAACCAAAACAGTGTCCTGAAGCAAAACTCTGCTCAAGGGGAATACACCAGGCAAAGCTCAGGCCTTTACACAAATTTTTGCCCAACACCCAAAGAATCTGAGGCTATTCCAACACCAGATGGAGACAACACCTAATGCGCAAGCAACAGAGCCAGGAGGCATAAAAATGCAAACTACTGGGAGTCCCAGACCAGGCCCATGAAGTCTATACCTTGGACAGACCCAACTGGAACTTTCTCAGTTCACTAGGAACTGGAGAAATCTGGGAAGGCATGAAAGAACTGGGTTCTTACCCAACCAGCCAGTTGGAAAGAACCAGGCCCCTGGCTAAAGCATGTGGATTGGCCAGGAACCCAAACCAGCCAGTCGGAGTTTCACTCCCGGTTCCTGAGAGAATGTGCCCCTGAGCTCAGCATTCCACTTCAACTGATTTTTCAGGCATCCTGTTTACAGGAGTTTAACTGATGTGTGTGGAAAAAGGCTAACATAGTTCCAATCTCAAAAGTGGAAGCAGGGAAGACCCCCCTTAATTTAGACTGGTTTCATTGACAAGTGTAATACGTATCAAAATATTGTAAAAAATAATTAAAACTAAATGGTAGAA